>QLPI01000566.1:0-17216 GCA_003314275.1 Chroogomphus rutilus
CCGACCTTTTCGACAACACCCTTCGGCAGTCCCGAAGTCCGTCAGAATCCGGCGCTTGACAGACTGGCAAAGATAGTACAAGGATAGTCGCATGTATATAGTCTCCCAGTCGACTGGACTGTTTGCCAGTACGAATATCGACTTAGTCTACCCCCTAGTTTCCGATTCATTTCCGGTAAACTCCCGTCTCCTTTCTAAAATTAGGGACAGACAATCGAGGAGGGTGCAACACATAAGTTGAAGCCAAGTCCCTTCGACCTCGAACACCTCAGTGGCCGGATTGAACCAATCCGCGACCGACCCTAAACCCCCGGCGCTCCCGTCTCCATCCGTAGTCCATCCCCAACTTCCATTCTCGGCATTTGGCCCCTTCACGGACCTCTACACTAACCTGGATAGCCCTTTCGGAAGTGTTAGCTAAGCGCCTGACATGCGGACTTAACAGGAAAGCAGTTGTTCAGGCTTTAAATGGTTGGAAAGGTCCTGGAAATGGTGCGGGTGGTTGTGGGGGTTAGTGTGGGTTTATTGGGGGAATGGGCCATAACACCATTCCGTGTCCATCATCGTAACTGCTCAGAGTGCAGGGAAGTACAGTGATGTGGCCCGCAGGGATGAGACTAGTTGTTCCATGGTAAATACGGGTTGGAGGTTGTGGGGGTTGACTGTGGCATAGCTGTTTCCCCCTTCCTTTAGGTAGACATCCCATCGTCTAGTCAGTGCGTCCGGTTTGGCTCCAAGGTGCCTGGGGTGGAAGCAGATGGTCATGTTGAACTGTGAGAGGTATTCTGACCAATGGACCTGCCGGCGCATGAGGAGCTTGGTTGTCGAGAAGTATTCCAGGTTTTTGTAATCCATGACTATGTCTATGGGGTCAGGGGACCCTTCTAGGTAGTGTCACCAGGTTTTGAAGGCTTCATAGATCACAAGCAGCTCCTTATCATGTACGTCGTAGTTCAGTTCTGGGGGTGTGAATGTCGGAGAGTGGAAGGCAATTGGATGTATGTTGTTGTCTGTGGGAGAAATTGTCAATAAGATGGCTGTGAGGGTGTAGTTGGAGGTGTCTGTCTCGACGATGAGGTGGGAACTGGGAACCCATTGGCTCAGCACAGGAGCCATCATAAAGGCTTTTTTGAGGGTTTCGAAAGATGTCCTGCAGTTTTCGGTGAAGTTCCATGGTGTGTCTTTCCGTGTCAAATGGGTTAGCAGGATTGTGATGTCGGAGTAGTTGAAAATGAAGCATCTGTAGAAGTTTGCAAATCTGAGGAAGGACTGGATGTCCTTGACCTTGCACAGTTCAGGCCAGTCCTGAATTACTTTAATTTTGTCATTGGCCATGGTGAGGCTGTTTGGGGATAGAATGTATCCTAAGTATTCTACAGTGTCAGCATGAAACTGGCATTTGTCTGCACGGGCATAGAGGTGATTTTTTCGAAGTCACTTTAGGACTTCGCGTACATGTTTCCTATATTCTTTGAGGTTGTCGGAGTATATCAGGATGTCGTCCAGGTAGACCAGTACCGATACGTCGAGTAGGTTGGAAAAGATGTCATTCATGAGGTGTTGGAAGGTGGCCAGGGAGTTGCTTAGTCCGAAGGGTATAACGTACCATTCGAAGGATCTGTACTGGGTGTGGAATGCAGTTTTCCATTTGTCACCTTCTTGGATGCAGACGAGGTGGTAGGCATGTTGTAGATCTATTTTTGTGAAGATCTTGGCCTTGTGGGGTCTGTCGAGCAAGTCGGAAATGCGGGGCAATGGGTACCGGTCCTTTTTTGTGATTTTGTTGAGTCCTCTGAAGTTGACACATAGCTGGAGGGAACCATCCTTTTTCTGGGCAAATAGGACAGGTGCTCTGCCTGGCGATTGGGATAGGCAAATAAAACCCATGGATACATGTTCATCTATAAATTCTCGCAGTGATTTTAGCTCACTTTCGGACAGGGAGTAGATCGGGCTGAAAGGGGGAGAGGTTCCCTCGTCGAGCTCTATTCTTAGGTCATAGGGATGGTGTGGGGCCAAGGTGTTGGCTCGTTTTTTGCTGAAGACATCCCTGAATTCATGGTATTCACCTGGGACATTGGTTAGATCTATGGGACCGTCTTTATTCCTATCCAGGTCGGAAAGGAGAAGCTGGAAGGTCTGGGTGCCTTCCATCTTTGAGATGTAGGCAAATGCTACCATGTTGACTAATGCAACTTTAGGTGTGATGAGCGTTTTTTTGGAGGGTTGGATGAGCATTGTGTGGAGGCTGCGGGCTTAGGTGGTTTCATGGGGTCAGATGGTGGTGGAGTTCTGAACGATATACTACCCAATGCCCAGTCAATCGATGGATTGAAGCAGGTGAGCCAGTTGTGTCCTAGTACTACCGAGCAACTTGAGTCTAGCGGAGTTACAAAGAAGGTTATGGAGTGTTGTTCCCCTTGGGGGAACCAGATCGGGAGTTCGACGGTTTTGCATATTGAGGAATTGGAGGAACCGTCAAAGAGTCTCAGCGGAATTGGTGTTATGTCATGGTGCTGGAGGTTGTGTCTCAATACCAGTTCCAAATCAAGAAAGCAGTGTGTTGACCCTGAGTCAACGAGGGTTTTCAGGCTGTGGCCTGGCAGGGAATCGGAGGTCAGCTGAATAGTTAGCGAATTGGGGCTTGAGAGGGCAGACACATTGAGCCTAAGCTCCGTTGGGGCATTGATGGCCTTAATGTCTCCTGTGGTTGGAGCTGGGGTCTTCTCGACTTTCCTTGTAGTTGTAGCAGCACGTTCCATGGTGGTTGTAGAAGAGGGTTTGGGGCATTCCTTTGCTACGTGACCCACCTTGCCACAAAAAAGGCAAAGGTCCTGTTTGAAGCAATGCTGTCATTCCTGCAAGGTGAGTTTCCCGTCTCTACTGAGCTTGGGCGAGTGTTGGCCGTCTGATGCCTGAGTTGTTTCCCTGGTATTCTCTGATTTCTGTTCCCAGTGTTGGGCATCGATGGACCGCGATAGGAGGCAAAGTTGTGATAGGGAAGGTGGTTTCCCTACTCTGGATATTTCATCTTTGATTCTTCCGGGGAGTCCCTTGTAAAACTGGCGGTGGAGAGCAGAGTCATCCCAGTGGGTGCGGGCGGCAAGACGGTTGAATTCGACCATGTAGTTTGTGATGCGCTGGTTGTCATGCATGCGGAGCTTCTCAAGGTCAATTTCGGCCTCTCTTTCCAGGTCGTGGGGGCCAAAATTGGTTTTCAGCTCGGAGACAAATTTGTTATGGTCATGGAGCCAGGAAGGTTCATTGTGGTTGGTGAGAGCTGGCTCGAACCAGTCCAAGGTAGTTCCAGTCAAGTATGACAATGCATAGGTTACCTTGGAGCTATCGGACTTAAAGGCATCAGGGCAATCTTGGAAGATCAGGTTGCATTGTATTAGAAAGGCTTGTAGTTTCCTTAGGTTGGACCCATTGAAGGGATCCAGGTTCTGGATTTGTGTGAGAGGTGTCACTTTCCTAGAGGTGGAGAGGTTGTTTGCCAACAATGCGATTGCTCTGACGAGGTTTGTTGTATTACTTGGATGTTCCGGGGGGTTCTGAGGTGTGGGAGGTTTGGAACTGATGGGTGGTGGGTTCCGAGAAACAGGCGCGCAACGGAGGAAGGGTCTGGTGAGGTTTCGTAGGATTTGGGCCCAAGTCTTGTCTCTCATGACAATCAGGAGTGTGAGTACAAATATACTGTGAAATCCGCATGTCAGGCGCTTAGCTAGATACTTCCAGAAGGGTTTCCGGAGGTTCCAAATGGTTTCCAAGAGGGGGTTCATACTCCGGAGGCGGAGGGGCAAGAGGTTGTGGGCTCACAGACAGAAACAGAAAGGGGCGGAAAGACAGGAAGCGCCGGGGGCCTAGGACTGTTCTTGGTATTAGGTAGTTCGAGTGGTTCGAGGTCGCAGGGACTTGGCTGTGCCCTCCTCAATCATCTGTCCCTAATTTCGGAAACTCGGAAAGTTTACCGGAACTGAATTGGAAACTACGATGCAGAATTAAGTTGATATTCATACTGGCGAATAGTCCAGTCGACTAGTGTCTTATATACATGTATCTATCCTTGTACTAACTTGTGCCGAGTAAAGACAAGGGGAGAAGGAAAATACAAGGGGCTAATAGAGGGGTGAAAACAAGGGGACAAGGTATGCGATGATCTTAAGTTTGTTGTTGCATGTGGAACCTTGATTTTTGGAGTCATGGAAAGGAGTCAGGTTCGGAAGTCGTGGGTTTCTGAACAGAACTGCGGAAAGGTTGTTTGGGGAATAGTCTGAGTCGCGGTTCATAACATTTTACCCATGACCCACAATGGGTATAAATTGACCCAATACTGAAATTTAATATATTTTCTTATTATAAAAATTCAGACTTTGTAGAATATTACCTGTAATAGTATCCCAACCCATAGGATGCTCCTCCTCAGGATCGGTGACCTCATCTCCCAATGCAGCCTCGATATCGGCATCCTTCACCAAACCAAGTGTGTTCAGTTAGACATTCAGTTGAGTGACACTTCTGTTTGCCTTGAGTGATATGAGGATTGTTGGTAGACATTTTGTTAGAACCAAGTAGTTGGCTGCTGATATAATCCAGGTTCCACACTAACCTGGCTTATATCAGCTTGGTATGGCCAGAAAGTTGACTCTTCTGCTGTCCCTAGGAAGTTGACAAGTTAGTACAACAAAGCCACATTTTCTAGCAGCCATTCTGAGGATCCCAACCCACATAGGCATGATGATTTACATGAGGCAATCAAGTTTTATCTCGGAGGTAGACTTGCTTTGGCTCCTCTCGAGGGGTATTCACCAAAGAGTGCCCTAGAGATGGGGTAAGCCTTAAAACTTTTATGGTTTTAGGGCTCAGATGTTGACATGGATACCACTTGTAGCTCTGGTAATACAAACAGCACCCTACCTCAGGTGCACCCAGGTACACATCTGCCTTAGGTATAGATAACATACACACAGAGGCAAATGCACCTGGGCTTCCCAGGAGGCAGGATGGGGCTACCAGTAACCCCAATGCAAACAGCATCCTACCTCAGATACACCCAGGTACACATCTGCCTTAGGTATAGACGACATACACACAGAGGCAAATGCACCTGGGCTTCCCAGGAGGCAGGATGGGGCTACCAGTAACCCTAATGTAAACAGCATCCTACCTCAGGTGCACCCAGATACACATCTGCATTAGGTATAGATGACATACACACAGAGGCAAAGGCACCTGGGCTTCCCAGGAGGCAGGATGGGGCTACCAGCAACCCCAATGCAGTCAGGGTCAGGATTGGCCAACCCAGCGACACACACATGCTGCACGCACACACACATAGGTGTCATATGCATTCACGTATGACATGCACATACCACATGTGCACATGAGGTGTCGTATGCAGTCACATACAGCCCACATGCCTACTAACATCATTGATCCTCACATCATCAATGGCAGTGACATTTTCCCCTTTGAGAGTTTTTGCCTCCCCAGAAAAACCCTTATCACAACCATTGGACAATTAAACCGTGTCACATTCACTGAGACATGCCATTAAGAACCAACAGCAAATTTGGCTCCTGCACTTACAGTTTGTGTCCTGGATGCCCTCTGTGGTGACCTCCAGCCAGTCGTACAGCTTCGCACAAATACACGAGCACACCACTGTGTCTGTACCCTGCACGCCAGTCTGTGTGATTGCTTTTGCTACATCAGCTGTCAATGCAACGTGCATGAGTGTTGCATGCAGGAGGTTGGCTGCCAAATATGCCTTGCACTGCCCAAGTGCCTGTATCCATGCATGTCACATTCATGTTACGTTCATTAAGAGAGCAAAATGAATTACTTCACCTGTTTCAGACAACAGTACTAAAATAACATGTCAGCTCTCATAAATATGCTAAAAGCATGGTAGCACCGTCACCCCTTCACTCACCTTTCCCCAGACCCACTGGCCCTGACAAGCACTGCCGTCTTCCCCACCTCGAATACAATGCTCAGGTCCTTCACAATAGGCACATCAGGGTGGCTTAGATAATTGAACTTGACATGCTCAAACTCAATGCAGCTGATGACTTTGGTTGGCTTGAGTCCATTGGGGGAGGCACTGTCAATGCTTGAGACACAGTCCAGTGTTGCGAAGAGCTTGGCGGCTACTCCCTGGGCATGCAATATGGCTGAAGGGGCATGATTAGTAATTGTGGTTTATGCTATAGGGGGCGATAGATAAGAAAATGTGGAGGTGCACCTACCTTGCATTTCCAGCACCATGATAGCGAGTGAGAAAGATCTGATAAGGATGGCCAAGAAGATATTAATGATCTCTCCTGGATTTGCCTCCTGTCAAGTCTACAATACCGAGCTCCAGTTCACTTGGTAATACCGACCGACTGACCCTTACCCATATCACCCCTCACTATCACGCAGTCTCGGCTCAGTACATCCGGTATATCGTCTGGACTACTTCTCTCATCCTATTCCCTCCACCCCTTACTATTCTCTCATTCCCTGTCCATTCCCTTACCCATTCTCCCTCAGAACATTTACTATTCATTTATTAATTCGGTCATGGCCCTATTGTTTTATCCTCGGCCACAACCATTGTTTTATAGACAGGCACTCCCTATTGTCCTATCCTTGGCCATATTACTATTATTCTATTTCCATTGTCCCATCCCCGTTTGCATTCCTTCATTCTAATTTTACTCATTGTGGACAATATCCCCACATGCTCTGCATACCTTATTGTTCCACATTCCTTATTCCACATGTCGCTTCTTAACCTATATAAGTAGGACATGCATGTACATACTTCCTCATTCTGGGTATTGACTAGGCTTAGGCCCCTTGTCTCCCCTTTCCTCTGTAAAGTCCTCTACTCGGGCCGGCACTTTTGGCACCCCCCGAGTACTTTCTCTGTCCCAAATTGGTGGCATGCACAGCAAGTAGGGTGCAATGCATGAGTATGTTGAAGCCAAAGCCACTACTTCCGGCCTGCAGGACTTGGCCGTTATCCGTCTGCATCTTTGGCATTACCAAAGCTTGACACCTCCTCACTGTTGATAAGGGTTGCACTGAAAGAGAATGAGAGTGCATATGCAGAGTATATCATGAAGAAGAAGGAACCAAGTTCAGCACCTGCAACAATGCAACATGTTCATTGATGAACGGCAAAGGGGAGGGCAGATGATATCAGGGAAGGAGTTATGTTCAACTTACCATGGTATATGGTGGCCTTTGAATCCACATGCCAGTTGTCGAGTTGCCGTTGATCTCATGTTCGGATGTGGTACACGTCCCTGGCTGCATGTTGCTGATGTAAGCGAGGTTGGAACAGAACTTCTATTACATAACCCACAAAATATTTTAAATAAAATTCTGATTTTTTAAAATATGAAAATATATTGATTTTGAGCGCAGTCAGATGACCGGGGTGTGGCTGGGCTTAGATAATAATTTTTCTTACAAAGTGCTGACTAAAAACCCATGTCAAACCCACCTGCAGGTATGGGTTTGGGCCGGGTTGGAAATCCTGACCCTGACCCTTACCCATGCTACCCGTACCTGCTGTCAAGTACACGTACCGAGATCCCAGTAATTCAGCAGTGCCGACCGAGCAGTCATCCTATGTCCACGTACAAGTGTCCACACCACATGCATGTCACTTGGTATGCCAGTCTCAGCTCAGCACATCCACCACCCACATTCCTTGTCCTTACCCCTCACATACCCTATGCCATTTACCATCCATTAATCCTACCATGCCTACTCCTCATCTGCCTCACCTTGGGACTTCCTGTCCTTGTTTTATCCTCGGCCACAACCATTGTTTTATAGTCAGGCACTCCCTGTTGTCCTATCCTTGGCCACATTCCTATTATTCTATTTTCCATTGTCCTATCCCCATTTACATTTCTTCATTCTAATTTTACTCGTTGTGGACAATACCCACATGCTCTGCATACCTTATTGTCCCACATTCCTTATTCTACATGTCGCTTCTTAAACCTATATAAGTAGGGCATGCATGTACATATTTTCTCATTCTGGGTATCGACTAGGCTTAGGCCCTTCTACCTTCTCCTCCTCTGTTAAGTCCTCTACTCGGGCCGGCATCATCGGCATCCTCCTGAGTATCCCATCTGTTGCAAATCAGTGGCACGCACGGAGAGTAGGGTGCAATGCATGAGTACGTTGAAGCCAAAGCCACTACTTCCGGCCTACAGGACTTGGCCGTTATCCGCCCGACCCCTCGGCATTCCTGAAGCTTGACACCCACCACCCACGTGGGTTTCTGTAAGGGCAACTCACGCTGGTACTGATTCCTGGGCAACTGCTGGGAGCTAGAACCAGCGGGACACCATCCAGCCCTGGCCTTCTCCCTAGGCCTGACTCAGGGACTCTAACCCTAAGCCTACCCACAGACCCAGTCAGACACTGGTAAGGGGATCTAGAAGTAAATATATATGAAAGGAGTAAGCTAAATACAATATGATGCATACCTGGTAAGGGGATCCAGAAGAGAATGAGGTGAGGATCCCTTACCTAAGCAGCCAACTATATAGCTAGTGACTGTGACATGAGTAAGTCATGTCACAGTCAGTGAAACAGATAAGAATTAAACTAAAGAATTAATAGGGGGAGGAGGATAGACAATAAAAGATATACTAGGAAAGAATAGGAAAGAATAGCCCTCAGTGGGCAGGAGGCTGTCCCCTGACAGTTTCCAATACCCATGCCAATCACTATTCAGCCCTCAA
This sequence comes from Chroogomphus rutilus, assembly GCA_003314275.1. NCBI lineage: Eukaryota > Fungi > Basidiomycota > Agaricomycetes > Boletales > Gomphidiaceae > Chroogomphus > Chroogomphus rutilus. The sequence goes on from QLPI01000566.1 coordinate 8,760, forward strand.
ATTCAATGCACCTCATGTATCCATCTTGGCATCACATGCAACTGTCAATATGTTCCACTCATTTACATCAATCCCCACATGCTCACAAATCCATTTTCACTTCATTTATGTTTAATATCTTCTTCATTTTGTTCCACTCTACTTTCCTTATCCACAATTCTGTTCTATCTCTGATATCCGATCTGCTACTATGTTCCTTATAGGGTAACTCCATTGGGAATCGGGGTGATACATCACCCCTCAATGTCATAGAGGAGATCAAGATTGGAACATAGTATTCTGTTCTTGCTTTTAACGATCCTTGGACTTTCTTATCTATTATAGGAATCTAGTTGACTCCTTGTAGATTTGAAAGTAGTATAAAGATCTTGTACATTCAGTAGTTCAGTCTTCAGTCAGATAATCGACTAAGATTTTGACTAAGCTTCCTTCCGTTCATCTTAGACTTCATTTCCACTCTTGCTTTTATGAAATTAGGGTCCAATGCTATCTGGTGGGTGCAATACACAAGTTGAAGCCTAGCCCTACTCAGAACCCCACAATTGCTTTGACCTTGGGAGATATTACGTTTATTACAACTACATCATTCTTTTACATCATAACAGACTGAGTCATCATTCTCTAAATTTCAATAACATTTTCATGACTATTTAAATAGAGGTTTATTATTCTTTTTATTACTTACAAACTATCCATTATAATTTGTGTTTCATTAAAGATAGGTTTACTTTATTAATTTCTACTTTTCAACTTTCTCTGGGTCTTATTAACAATTATACTATTAAATACTCCTGTTATCTTAGAAAACTAAAGGTTGATGGAGATCAAGGAGCTGACAGGGTCAGAAACTAAATAAAGGATGGAGGTAATGAAATAATAGAAATGAGAGTGCACATATGGTAGAAAAGATGGGCAATTGGCTCTAGAGGTCCAGAGTCTGTAACATGTAAAAATTTTGACCGATTTATGAAAATATATATATAAAAACATAATAGTTCTTGCTCGGTGTCCAGGTACACATTATGACTTCAACAAATTCTCATATTTATCAATAGCATGCTTTCTGAGATTGAAAATATAGCTCATTTTGCGGTGAATATTACAGTGTGAGCCTGTAGCAACCTCCTCAAGTGCCTGTCCTTCAACTAATTCACCGCACCACCATTTTATTCTGCCTCAAGAAAAAATTTGCACCGTACAACTGTGTCTCTTACACATTCGGACCAATATTCTACTTGTCTAAGGGCGGAGTCAACTAGAAGGACAAGCAAACACGCATGGTATGACGCGCCCGGTCGGTGACACGAAAGGCTTGATCGCGAAATCCTGTAGACACATCAAATTACTGATGCGAATAAGATTACACCATCCATGACCTCAGGTAGAATTTCTGATTTAAGTAATTTTAAGTAATTATGCAGATACAAGGAAGTGGTCGGTGTGTGGGTGGTTATTTGCTGATGCAATGAACAGGTATCTAATAGTGATAACCGAAATTGCGGTAAATAAAGAGACACCGACATCTGAAAAAGGGCGACGAAGGATCCGAGTAGTCGTGTATGGATCGATGTCAAAAAGAAGGAACCAACTCTTAGTAAGAGTTGGGCCGCCTTGTAGGGTTGTCATGATGTTCCTAATGGAAACTATTAGTTACTCAATAATTATTAGGAATTGCGTGCCTAAATTTTTTAATTCAGTATGTTAATAATTATGGGTAACTAATACTCTTTGATGAACGAGGGGATAAGTTACGATGATAAATATAAAACTATATAATGTAGGTTCCCAATGTCTTAAGACAAATTCTAGAGTCATATTAAGAACCCTGTGGATAATCGGATAGTGAGGTCAATGATTTGCAGGTTACATAATAAATGCGCGGTCGCCGCCGCGCATTTAGCTTGCAGGTGGTTTCGGCCCGGACTCGGTCGCGCCTGATCGCGCCTGGGTACTGTAAGGTTGCTCAAGATTTATTGAGGCTACAGATGCTATGGCCCCCAAGCGAGACGGTCTGTTCCCATCAATGTCCATAGGCAGAGCGGGATCACCACAACTCCAGCATGTCGCTTCCCATGAATCGTTGAATGCCCATCCTCTCCTTTCACCAAATTCTCCGTCATCGTTTCCGTCTAGTCAAGGTGCTAGTCCAGAGAATTCAAGCTCTACACCTCGTTATATCCCGTACACTCCTCGCCATCGACCTCCCACGTCATCCGCAACTACGGGAATGACAACGCAGTCTTCAATGCCCGTGGCCTCGCATCAACACCAGCAAGGAGGCGCCACAAGCAAGCTACAGCTCCAGAATCTGAAAGCTGCCGCGCAAGGTATCGGGCTGGGGAGTGGAACTGTTGGTTGGGCCATTCTGGAGAAACTCGTCGACGGTGACCTTGGTCCTGACTGGGATGAGATCTGGACAACCATTACGACCGCAAAGGTCGGACCAGAGTCAAATTGTTCCCACATTTCAATAATGTTGACTACACACTTAGCCCACCCTGTTACTTCCCACAGAACCATATTCAAACGAAGTCATAACTCCTAACTTCCTCAAGGATCATATCGCCTTTTGTAACGAGTCATCCCCTTCACCGCTTGTGACCCTTTCTGGCTTACGAGGAACAATAAACCAGTGTGTATATAATCTACATTAACCTAGAAAATATTAACTGATAGCGTATCCAGCGGGTCTCTCACAATACAGTCTACACTTCCAGTAACTTCTAAGATATTTGGCGACATATTGGAACCTGACTCTAAAAATGCTGCGCTGACGATGCTCCCACCACTTCCTTCACTTTTGCTGAACTCACATGATATTTTCCCATCGTTCTTCCTTTCTGGATCTGCTTCCCTACCGATGCCCCCCCGAACCCAATCTTTAAAGCCTCCGCTTCCACCTCGTCCTGGGTCATCATCATCGACTCCTCCCAAGCCCTCTAGTGGACCTCGCATATCTAACCCTTTCGCTTCACTATTCGGAAGGCCGTCCCCGTCATCCCTAGGGACCACATCACCTTCTCAAGTTTCACTTAGTGAGGATGCCCATAGTGTTGGAAACGTGTCCATACAGGTCGCGGCGCTTTCCGTTGATAAAAGGATCATCACGAAGACCATTGGAAAGGAGCTTTCCAGGTTGATCAAGGAAACCATCAAGAGAGGCTTAACAAACTGTCCGACATGGGTTGTGGAGCGGGTTACTGAGTGAGCTTTAGTGGATTGTTAGTGGATGTCGCATCTGACACGTAAGAAAGTTTCACAGGTCCACTTCATCCCATTCCAAGAACTCCTAAGCAGGTAGATCCACGTTATGCACCATCAACTTCTCGCACTTCTGATACTAGTCGATAGTTACCCTCGGTATTATCTCCCTCCACACAACCCTCATCAGACCCGTTTGCTCTCTCCGAAGCGTTTCAGACGTTCTATGCAAACCTCGAAGAGGATCTTAGAATAGGTGGACCTTCAGGAAATGTACTTCTTGGTCGAAGAAAGGAAGAGCAGCGGTTGAATCGTTCTCACGATGACTCGAATTCTCCCGATCCCAGCATAGTAAAGACTGATGTGGAGAGCGAACGAAGGAATGATGACGATGATAAAAATAGTGAAAGCAAAATAAGGGAGATACTTGAACAAGTTGAATATGTCCTATCCTGTACATTTTACGATCGGTGCGTTGTCTCCTCTAATTCTTTTCTTCCCCTGGCAATTCTCACCTATCACCCTTCACCCAGTGCTTTTTGCCCACTTTCAGGCGACGATGCATCTCACGACGATGCATTGGCAAGTCGTATTGCTGCTCTCAATATGCTTGATTTGGGTTTGGAGCACCTCGGAGTGGAGATTCCAAATGAGACGATCAAACGAGATGTTCACGATGTCGTAAAGGCATGCGGAGAAAGTGAGGGATTTTATAGCACTTTGTGGACTGACATTCACACGTGCTCCGATTGTGGCAGTTTTGCAGCGTCTGGAAAGCACAGACCATCGGTCACCGGCGCGCAAATCTTCCTTACTAGTCGAGGCCCACAAACAGATCGTCGGTGCGTTGATCCCCATTAATGCACCCTACTAAGTTCAACCCAACGTCTCCTTTAGATGGTCTCTCTCGCTTACCTAAACTACAACTAAAACCTGAGCGTGAGTTTGAAGAGTTAGATACCAAAACACCTATGGCTCCATCCTTCGACAAAAATGAACTACAAGAAGCTAGCACTGAGCCTCCCTCACCACCTCCTGAAATGCCACTTATGGTGCTTGAAAATGCCACTAAATCCGAGTTTACTTCAGCAGACGATGCACCTTTGGTGTCTTCTCCAGACACAGTGAATCCACTCATTTTACCCCCTGAACCAACCCACTCTATGGAGAATACTTCTGATAAGTTGGAACCTCAATCATCCGCGATCGATGTGCCATCTGAATCTTCTCCACCCCTCGATTCACCTATACATGCGTCCAGACCTTCCACGCCTACGACCGTTTCTGGCGATCTTCTCATTCCTTTTCTGATTTTTTCTGTCGTAAAGTCCAATCCAGCGCGCTTGGTTTCTCACTTACTATACATACAGCGCTTTCGGTCAAGAAGTATTGGAGGTCAGGAAAGCTATTGCTTGATTAACCTTATGGCTGTTGTTGAATTTCTAGAAAATGTCGATATGAGTGCATTAGGTCTTGGTGACAGTGGACGCGTCATGAGGTTTGTGCCTTTTTTCTAATCGGCGGGTAGGGATTTGAATTGCTGTTACTTGTTTACAGCACTGCAGACCTGACTCCTATCCCACTGGTTCGCGGACCCCTTGATTCCGGTGCATCTTCTCCATCGCCCTTTTCAACACGATTGGGAAAACGCATGAACCAGCAAGTAGAAGAACTGGCTGGCCTGGCAGGTTCAGCCAATAAAGTAATCACGGGTGTAGTCGATTCCTCGTTTGGTGTTCTCCGAGGCTTCCTTACTTCCAACCCCGAACTTCCAACTCCTGTAAACGAAGAGCAAGACTCCACATCATGGAATACAATGCGACCGGGCTTTGGCTTGTTAAGGCGAGGATCTGGGTTTTCTATGGCAAGTGTTGCTGCGTCATTGCCTGGAGCAGGAAGACCCAAGACCCCTGGAGGTGGCGTGGGAGAAGAAGGACAGCAACTCATCGAGGTGTCGTCCCGTCCCGGTTCCATCAAAGGAGTATATCGTGATGATGACGAAGAAGATTCGTCAACCTCGAATGTTAGCGACGATGACTCACCTGGCAGGGGTGACGCTAGAAGTGTGAGGAGCTTCTCGAGTATGATGAGTCGTGAAAGTCGTGATCGTCCCGATGCAAAAGAAAGGATGAGTTTAACAGATCGTTTGGCAAATATGTCTGTGCGTACAAAGCTGACGCCTACAGTTGAACAACATGAATCAAAGGTGAATCTCAATATTTTCATTTTCTGGATGGGTAAGCTTAGATTCGATACAGGCTTCTCCCCCTTCGTCACGACCGGTCACACGGCCATCCTCGTTGCTTCCCCCTCCCTTGATACAATCAGACACACCATCATCCATCACCCCAGTACCTCCAAAGGTTCGCATACCTCCTCCGAACCGACGCTTCCTGGAATGTGCCGAGCAAGATATACGCGTTGGTGAGGTAGGAGAATTGCTGCGCGAATATCGACGACTTGTGCAGGTTCTGCGCTCGACTGGAGCATTTGATGATGATCCATCATGATACTCCTGATCATATTTAAGTCTGATCACCCTTTCTTATCTAATGGACCCATTCCCTCGACTTTAGTATCTCAACTTTTGCAATGTATATATATAAATCAGCAGGCTCAAAATTCTACTGTTACTCCTCGTCAACTTGGATCTAACTACAGCATATGTCGGTCAAACTTATGTCGCCATGGTCAACATGACGTATATATGCGTAACTAGAGTGGCCTCGTCACCAGGGGGTCGCCAGGCCTACTCGTCCAATCCATAGGACAAAGTTTAAAACAAATGTGAACAGTCGCCGGTAAAACCTCGTGTTAGATTGTGTTAGAAATTCTGGTGGGCTTAAAACCTCGTTACTCTACCTCCAAGATATATAAACTTGGACCAGACTTCACACAAGCTACTGAAAGTTTGTAAAATTAATTTATAGTATAATCCATCACTTACACATGCTGTAATGACATACACTGCTCAAGTTGCTCGAGGTGGGTACTGAGTTTGTCCAGTTTAGGATGTGCATTTTCTAAAATAGAATATATGCCATGGATTGGTGTAAGGGGTATTATTACAGTAACCAAGCAATGACTTATATAGTTACTGTATAACAAACAGTCTTATATATATTTCTTTTCTGTCAAAGGTTATGTCATATGCCTAAACATCATCAATACCAAAAATGAAATTTGTGTGATTCTGCAAAAGGAAACTATTTATGTAGGTAGTAAACTATCTAGCAAGTGATCACAGTCTTAAGCATTCCTTGCCTGAGTGTTCTGTGTTAGCTGGTATAGCGGGATGGTATGTGTTAAAGTACATTTTAGCCAAGGTCTCAGTACCTTAGTCAACCTGACAGACAACTTCAATATATCATCTAAACTCAGTACATGTCAAGTACACGTACCGAGACCCATTTATTCAGCATTGCTGACCGAGCAACCATCCTATATCCATGACCAAGTGTCCACGCCACATGCATAACACTTGGTACGCCGGTCTCGGCTCGGCACGTCCACCATCCACACTCCCTGTCTTCACCCTTCGGTCCGTCTCCCCTCGGGACTTCCTGTCCTTGTATTATCCTCGGTCACGACTCTATTGTTTTATACTCGGCCACTCCCTATTGTCCTATCCTTGGCTACGTCTCTATTATCTTATTCCTTATTGTTTTTCCCCATTTTGCATCCCTTCATTCTAATTTTATCCGTTGTGGACAATAACCACATGCTCTGCATACCTTGTTGTCTCACATTCCTTATTCCACATGTCGCTTCTTAACCTATATAAGTAGGACATGCATGTACATATTTCCTCATTCTGGGTATCAACTAGGCTTAGGCCCTTCTGCCTTCTTCTCCTCTGTAAAGTCCTCGACTTGGGCCGGCATCATCAGCATCCTCCCAAGTACCTGCCTGTTGCAAAACCAGTGGCATGCACGGCAAGTAGGGCGCAATGCACGAGTACGTTGAAGCCAACGCCACTACTCTTGGCCTGCAGGACTTGGCCATAGTCTGCCCAATCCTGCGACAACACCCCTCGGCAGTACCGAAGTCCATCAGTACCCAAAGCTTGACAGTACAGGACCTTGGCTCATCATGTACCTTGGTTCATCTTGGTTCATCAGTTTGGTCATCTTGGTTTACATCTGGTCACATATTCCCATTCCATGTTTTCCATTGTTAGTTTCCATACTTTCCCAGTCTATGACCCCTGTTCTTGTCTAGTATTTAAGCAAGTTGTTGTCATATTACCTCAGCCCAGAAATTGACATAAGCAAATTTAGCTACTAAGCTACCCTATGTACTATACTCCTCAGTAGAGGGTCTTGACATTTTGGCTACCAACTGAACCCTCCAAATATAGTAACAGAACATTTGAGTGGGTATAAAATATAAGTGAAAGCCAAGTCATGTCTGACCCTCAGTTCATTGGGCTAAACTGAAACCTAGTACTTCCATTTTAGTTAAGTGTACTCATAGCTTTAACAGTGTAGAGCAGTGGTGTGAGGACAACCTGTAGGAGATCCCTTTATTACAGGGTAATGTTAACTCTGTAGCCTAATACTAGTGAACCAATAATCCATTATTTGGACTCCCAGGTGTCAGTGTTGTTTGAGTGGCAAACATCCATAGACAGGAAGTCATTAAGGAGAGTAGTTGATTAATCTTGGTGCTTGGTGATACTGAAGTCCATATTGCAGGGTAGTATTCAAGGTAGGGAGTGGCATAGGTCACTCACAGGTCAATTCTTAGTGACCCACACCCAAACTCATGGGAACCTGAACCCATCAACCCATGGGTTTTTTCCAACAGGTGTCCAGGTATTGATGGGTTATGAAAGGCTAATTGAATTATTACAGTAATAACAATTAAAATTCCTAATTATCTATTACTACAAGAGAATTTTATCCTAACCTTTTCCAAACTCTTCTTCTTTATCTGTCAAGTACACATACTGAGTATCGGGTAACTCAGCAGTGGCAACCAAATGATCAGTCTAATTCCACATGCAAGTGACCAAGCCACATACAAGTCACTCGGTATGTTGGTCTTGGCTCGGCACATCCATCATCCACATTCCCCATTCCTATCCCTCATCCACTGTTCCTTCATTCATTTTCCATTAATCCCACCCCATTTACTTCTTATTCCTCCACCTGTTTTACCTCAGGATATTTTTCTATTGTTTTATTCTCGACCGTGACCCTATTGTTTTATATTCGGTCATTTTCTATTATCGTATTCTTGGCCACATTTCTA
>QLPI01000567.1:8729-31896 GCA_003314275.1 Chroogomphus rutilus
ATCGTTTGCTACCTGCTAGAGAGCGGAGCGGATATCAATATGGCGGCAGGACATTTCGGGAGTGCACTGCAAGCAGCTGCGTTTTCAGGTCATGAGACGATCGTTCGGCTATTGATGGACAGAGCAGTGGATGTGAACGTACAAGGAGGAAGGTATGGGACCGCGCTGCAAGCGGCCTCATTTGATGGCCACCAGGGCATCGTTCGCTACCTGCTAGAGAGAGGAGCGGATATCAATTTGGTGGGAGGAAAATTCGGGAGTGCGCTCCAGGCAGCAGCATCAAGAGGTGATGAGCCGATCGTTCGGCTATTGATCAACCAAGCAGCGAATGTGAACGTGCAAGGAGGAAGGTATGGCACCGTGTTGCAAGCGGCCTCTTTTGTTGGCCACCAGGGCATTGTTTGCTACCTGCTAGAGAGAGGAGCGGATATCAATGTGGTGGCAGGAGAATATGGGAGTGCGCTGCATGCGGCTGCATTAGAAGGTCATGAGACGATCGTTCGGCTATTGATTGACAGAGCAGTGAATGTGAACGTGCAAGGAGGAAGGTATGGCACCGCGTTGCAAGCGGCTTCATTTGGCGGCCACCAGGGCATCGTTTGCTACCTGCTAGAGAGAGGAGCGGATATCAATGTGGTGGCAGGAGAATATGGGAGTGCACTGCAGGCGGCGGCGTTCTCAGGTCACGAGACGATCGTTCGGTTATTGATCGACAGAGCAGTGAATGTGAACGTGCAAGGAGGAAAGTATGGCACCGCGCTGCAAGCGGCCTCATTTGGTGGCCACCAGAGCATCGTTCGCTACCTGCTGGAGAGTGGAGCGAGTATGACAACTACGGCACCACAACAGCTGACACAACGATCTCCCTGAACTGTCCCCTTTATCCATTCGCTCATCTCCTCCTCAAAACCAGTGTCACAGTTTTTTATTTAGTTTGCTAATCTACATATACACTCTTTTTCTCGTGAGCTCCAGTCGTTGTGCCACTGCCATGTCTGCACAAATTTCCAAAACCCCTCAAATGGAACGATGTCCTCAAAAAAAATTTCAGTAAGGACAACGACCAACTGACCTTTCTGATTGAATAAGGACAGCTCTTGGACCTATACCACCACCATGAACCAAGATTCCCACAGTCCGATTCACCAGTTTCTGCCTCTCAGACCTAAGGAAAGGCGCAAGACAGCCAACTCTGCTTTTTCTTAAAACCCAATTTCAGACGGTGAATACATTCGCTAGCTATCCTTTCTTCCTTTCCCTCCTTTCGACTTCTTTCTCTGCTTATCCTCATCGGGCAAAGCCCCGAGTTTGTCCATGCCTGTGTGAGGGTGATATGATGCGCTGGTTCACCCACTCCTTCCAGACTTCCTCTTCTTTTCACCTCTCTACTCCTCCGCCCTTTTCCTCTTGCATTCAAAGTTCTCTGTGCATCCTCTCGAACCTTCCTGTGCTCTGTATGTATTTGAATAGATGTTCCATCACTTTGTGCCCTGCTAGCAGTATCCTCACGGAGTGTGCTCCTCTCCCTAGGTTCTTCTCCAGTTGTTTCCTCTGCACTATGTATCCTGGGCATCAAAACAAGAAATGGTGCACCATCTCTTGCATGCTCCTGCATGCCAGGTACATGGGTGATTCTGCATTGCCTATTCTGTGTAGGTGCTTGTTTAAAGTTATGTGTTCCATCCTAAGTTGTATTAGTAGACTCTTGTGTCAGAACAGCATGTCTCTGGGGACTTTTGAGAAAGCCGCTGATGGCATACTGGGCTCTGGGGGACCTGGTGAAACTGGCTTGAGCTTCCTGTTTGAGCTTCATATTATGTCTTTGGATCTCAGCCATCCTGCTTATTGGTATGACCCCCCAGCACTCAATAGGTATATCCCATTCCTCACTGGTCTCTCCCCTCACTGCCTCCTTGGCCTCCACATTGGCTCTCTCATTCCCCTCTACCCCCTCATGTCCCAGTACCCACATCATCACTATCTTTACTCCTGACTGTTGCTTAACCACCCCCTGGATCTGCCTATTCAGTGCATTAATCAGGTATTGCCCAGAAGTTGTCCTTTTGTCAAGTACACGTTCTGAGTATCTGGTAACTCGGCAGTGCCAACCGAGCAATCATTCTATATCCATGTGCAAGTGACCAAGGCACATTCAAGTCACTTGGTACCTCAGTCTTGGCTTGGCATATCCATCATCCATACTCCTCATTCCCATCCCTCATCCACTCCTTCCTCATTCATCATCCATCAATCCCACCCCACCTACTCCTTATCCCTCTGCACACCTTACCTCGGGACATTTGATCATTGTTTTATCCTCAGCCATGGTCCCATTGTTTTATAGTCAGTCATTCCCTATTGTCCTATTCTTGGCCACATTCCTATCATTCTATTTTTATTGTTCTATCCTTGTTTATATTCCTCTATTCTATTTTTTGATTATTGTAGACAATACCCTCACATGCTCTGCATACCTTATTGTTCTTCATTCCTTATTCCATATCCCGTCTCTTAATCTATATAAGTAGCGCATGGATGTACATAGCTCCTCATTCTGAGTATCAACTAGGCTTAGGCCCCTTTACCTTCCTTTGCTGTTTAAGTCCTCTATTTGGGCCAACATCCTTGGTACTCTCCCAAGTTCCTCTTCTGTCTCAAATTGGTGGCATGTATGGAGAGAGTAGGGTACAACACACGAGTATGTTGAAGCCAAAGCCACTACTACCGGCCTGCAGGACTTGGCCACTCCCCACCAGTACCCTCAGCATTTGTCAAGTGCACATACCAAAGCCTGGTAGTTCGGCATTGCCAACCAAGTGTGCAGAGTAAAGAGTTGTCAGAGCCGCCAAGGGTGTGTGGGACTTGGGAAAATTGGTTGGGGCCTGGAAATCCGAGGAGTGCATTTGATGACTTGGATGAAGATGGGGAAGTAGAATCAGGCTTGTAGAATAGGAAGTGACTTAATTGTATTTTTGACTTGAATGTGAATTGAGGGTTTGGAAATAGAGTTGAATTGGAATAAGGAATTATAAAGTGGAAACTGAGGATTGAACTTGAAAATGGAAAGAAGAAGCTGAATTGCGAGTTGAATGAGTGAATCGGAATTGAGGGGGTTTTTTTTTTTGAACTTGAAGACAGAGTGAACAGAACTGGAATGCGAGAGTGAAAATGAACGGAATGAGCGAGAGTGAACGGAAGAGAAATTGCAAGGTGCTTATGGAATGGGTAATGGTACAGGTTTATCTGGATACGACTTGTGAAATTCTTGAACAAGTTCTGAGGCATGGTTGAGTTCTGTTGCAAGGAGCCATGAAGTTTCTTCATCTGTGCCCTCATATCCTTCCCACCACACTAAGTACAACAGCCTACACACCATATGTCTATTATCAATTTTTGAGTCCAGGATCTTGGATAGCTCGAATTCAGGTTCACCATCGATTATGACTGGGGGCGGAGGTGGTTGAATGTGATTAGGAATGGAATTAGGAGTGGCTGGCTCAAGCATTGAAACGTGGAATACAGGATGTACTGCGTTCATGTAGCCTGGGAGTTTCAGAGTAACAGAGTGAGTACCGGGACATGCAATGATTTCAAATGGACCCAAAAACTTCTCAGCTAGCTTCTTCGCAGGATGGGTGGTCCTGAGAAATTTGGCTTTGATAAACACGAGACTGCCAATGGCAAAGTCTGGAGATGGAAGTCATTTGGCGTCAGCTGAGGATTGGTACATTTGTTGAGCATCGAGGATGTTGGTTCGAAGTTGCTGGTGCAACTCGTCCAGGTCGACTATGAAGTCTTGCACTCATGATGAAGCGAGGTCGTGTTCAGGATGAATGGTGAGGTTGGGATGATAGCCTTTGTTGGCAAAGAAAGGCGAGATTCCAGTGGTGGTACTGGGAGCATTGTTATAGGCGAACTCTGCGAGGGGTAATAGCAGGGCCCAGTTGTCTTTTGATAGTTGCAATAGACGTGGAGGTACTGTTATAATGTCTGATTAGTATGCTTGGTCTGGCCATCGCCTTCTGGGTGATAGCCTGAAGTGAAATGCAATTTCATGTCAAGGGCCTTCCCGAGAGAATGCCAGAAGTGGGACATGAATTCTAAGCCTCTATCGGAAGTGATGTGAGAAGGAATGCCATGTTTGTGTCAAGTACATGTACCGAGGTCCCGATTATTCGCCAGTGCTGACCGAGCAGCCATCCTATGTCCACGAACAAGTGTCCACACCACATGCATAACACTTGGTGTGCCAGTCTCGGCTCGGTACATCTGCCACCCACACTCCTCGGTCCGTTACACCTAGGGACTTTCTGTCCTTGTATTATCCTCGGACATGACACCATTGTTTTATACTCGGCCACTCCCTATTGTCCCATCTTGAGTCACGAGTCTATTATCCTGTCTTTATTGTTCTATCCCCGCTTTGCATTCCTTGTTCTAATTTTATTCATTGTGAACAATAACCACATGCTCTGTATACCTTGTTGTCCTACATTCCTTATTCCACATGTCACTTCTTAACCTATATAAGTAGGACATGCATGTACATATTTCCTCATTCTGGGTATCGACTAGGCTTAGGCCCTTCTACCTTCTTCTCTTCTGTTAAGTCCTTGACTCGGGCCGGCATCCTTAGCATCCCCCCGAGTATCTGTCTGTTGCAAATACAGTGGCACGCACGGCAAGTAGGGCACAATGCACGAGTATGTTGAAGCCAACGCCACTACTCTTGGCCTACAGGACTTGGCCATAGTCTGCCTGACCTTTCGCCAACACCCCTCGGCAGTACCGAAGTCCGTCAGTAACCCGACACTTGACAGTTTGGAGAATATGTGAAGTACGAAGAGTTCTGCGAGCTGAGAGGAAGTGATGGTAACGGAAGTAGGAATGAAGATAGACTGTTTGGTGAAGCAGTCGACTATGACTAGGATGTCCATGAATCCCAAGGACGTGGGGAGCTGCTCAATGAAGTCCATGAATATCAAGTTCCAGGGTTTGTCTGGTACTGGAAGCTGTTTGAGTAATCCATATGGCTTGTGACATTGCAATTTATTCCGCATACACATCGTGCAGGACTTGCAGTAGTCTTTAATGAATGAGCACATGCCAGGCCAATTGTAGTCGCGTCTGATGAGGTCTATGGTTTTGTTAATTCCGAAGTGTCCAGAAAGAATGTGATCATGCTTATGTTGTAACACGCCTAAGCGTAAGTCTTGGGCCCCAGGAACGTAGATTCGATCGTCGAATAGTAACAGACCGTTGGAATTAGTCTGCCACTTCGGGTCGTCATTATTTGCGAGGTGTTTCTAGGCTAAGGAGTTGGAGGGAAGATGATGTCTGATGTCATTCAGGATATGCTCGGTGTCCATAAGAGTCGAGGCCCTCAGTACTGGTTCGACGAGGCTCATGGCTCGAAGGGACATGGTCAACTGATGTTGAGAGAAGATGGGTCGAAGGTTCTGGAGATTAATGGTGGCATAGTCACTCATCCCCTCCTTAAGGTAGACATCCCACCATCTCGTGAGCGAATCAGGCTTAGTGCCCAAATGACCTGGTCTGAAACGGATGACAAGATTAAACTGAGAGAGGTATTCTGACCACCTAGCTTGATGTCTAGTCAACAACTTGGTCATACAAAAGTACTCCAAGTTCTTATGATCGGTGATGACATTAACAGGGTCGCCGGAACCTTCTAAGTAATGATACCATTTTTGAAAAGCTTCGAAAATTGCGAGCAGTTGTTTGTCGTGAACATCATAATTGAGTTCTGGAGAGGTGAAAGTTCGGGAATGAAATGTGACAGGATGAAGCTCACCGTCTGGGGAGTGTTGGGAGAGTATAGCTGCTAAAGTGTAATCTGACGCATCTGTCTCCACAATCAAGGGCAAATCAGGAGTCCAATGAGTTAAAATGGGGGCAGACGTGAATGCCAGTTTCAGCTTATTAAACACATCTCTACACTCCTCACTCCAGTTCCAAGCTAGACCTTTGTGAGTGAGTTGAGTAAGAGGAGTTGTAATGGAGGAACAGTTAAAAATGAATCTCTGATAGAAGTTCGCAAATCCGAGGAATGATTGAATGTCCTTGACTTTACATGGCTTGGGCCATTGAGTGATGCATTTGACTTTATCTTCTGCCATCATAAGACCCTCAGGTGAGAGGATATATCCAAGGTATTTGATGGATGTTTGGTGGAAAGAACATTTGTCTTCTCAAGCATACAAGTTATATTTGCGTAATCATTGTAGAACTTCATGAACGTGTTCGATATGCAAGGATTCATCATTGGAATAGATGAGGATGTCATCCAAATAGACTATGGTGCAGTTGTCTAAAAGGTCGCCAAAAATGTCATTCATGAAGCGCTGAAATGCAGCAGGGGTGTTAGAAAGTCTGAAAGGCATGACAAGCCACTCAAAGGATCCATAACGTGTCCTAAAGGCTGTCTTCCATTCATCCCCTTCTGCAATTCGAACGAGGTGATAGGCGTGTCTGAGGTCGATTTTAGTATATATACGAGCTTTCTTGTGGGCGTCTAAGAGGTTGTAAATAAGGGGAAGTGGATAATGGTCCTTCTTTGTGATTCTGTTTAGACCACGAAAGTCTACATAGAGCCGTAGGGAGCCGTCCTTCTTGCGTATGAATAGTACTGGTGTACCATGTGACAAACGTGAGGGTCGAATGAAGCCTATGTTGAGATGTTGGTCAATGAAGTCTCGTAGTGATTGGAGTTCAGATACTGAGAGGGAATAAATGGGACCAAGAGGGGGTGAAGTGCCATCCTCAAGGTTGATCTTGAGATCGTAGGGTCTATGGGGAGCTAAACTATTACCGCGCTGTTTACTAAAGACATCAGTGAAGTCATGATAGAATTCTGGAACATGCTGTTTAATGCTATCCAGGTTGTCTGAGGAGTCAACCGTAGTGGAGCCTCAAGCGTATTTGTCGAGATCCGTGAGGTTGAGTTGAAAGGCCTGCGAACCTTCTAGTTTGCAGGTGTAAACAAACGCTTCTGCATTAACTAGGGCTATCCGCAGAGCCTCCAACTTTGGAGATGGTGACGGATTGCTTGGAAGCGGGGTGCTGGACTGTGAAGCAGCGGTTGAGGCCTGAGGTGCTGGAACGGTGGTCAGTTTTGTAGACTTGAAGGTTATACTGCCCAATACCCAGTCAATTGATGGATTGTAGCAGGTGAGCCAGTTGAAGCCAAGTACTGCAGAGCAACTGCCATCCAACATTGTCACATAGAAGGTGACGTTCTGAAGTTTGCCAGTTGGAAATCGGATTGGAATTGTCGTAGTCTGAGTAATGACAGAGTTAGTAGAAGCATCAAATAATTTCAATGGAATAGCAGGAACTGAATTAGTAGGCAAAGAATATTTCTGCACAACTCGTGATTCAATAAAGCAGTCTGAAGAACCACAATCTAAGAGCATGTCAAGCCCCTGATACCAAGCTCTGATTTACTTGGCAGTACCGACTGGCCGACCCTTACCCATATCATGTGTGGCCTCGGCTCGGTACATTCGGTTTATCATTTGGTTCACTTTCCTCATCTCACCCTCTCTATTCATTGTCATTCATTCATTCCCTGTCCTTCCCCTTGTCTGTTTACCCTCAGGATATTCACTCTTTGTTGTCACTCGGCAGTGGCATTATTGTTTTATGTTCAGGCCACTCCCATTGTTCTATTCTCATTCACTCTTTTGTCCTTGGCCATACTTTATTGTTCTATTATCATCCACATTCCTTGTTCTATTCTTGATCATTGTGGACAATACCTCCACATGGTTCTTCATACCTTATTGTTCTCCATTCCTTGTGCCACTCTGTTCCACATCTCACTTATTAGCCTATATAAGTAGCCAATGTATGTAGATGGTTCTTTGTTCTGGAAATCAACTAGGTTTATGCCTTCTTGTCCTCCCTTCTCCTGTCCCAAGTCCTTTACCTGGGCCAACACTCTCGGCACTCTCCCAGGTATCCCTCTGTCCTAAATTGGTGGCACACATGGGAAGTAGGGTGCAATGCATGAGCACGTTGAAGCCATGCCACTATTCCCAGCCTGCAGGACTTGGCCACTCCTCGGCAATCCCGGAGCCTGACAGAGCATAACAAGAGGAAGTTTGGAAATAAGAGAACAAGACAGATTAAGATAAGCAAAGTTTTTGAAGTCTCAGAAGTAGAAGATACGTGAGAAATAGCAGAATTAGAAGAAAGGGTGTTCAAGAACAGCATGTGAGAGAGGCTAACGCAATCCTCAGCTCGTGCATTTCCGAGGTTGCAGCTCATTTTTTTGACTCCGTCGCCATATTTTCATCGGCATTGGTGTCAGACATGCTTGCCTTGGTCACACATGCTTTCGTCGATTTCTTATTGTTGGAGTTGTTGGATTTGTTGTTGGAAGAAGAGGTCGATGAGGATTGGGAATTGGATTTGGGGCAGTCCTTGACCATGTGACCTTTTGAAGCACACAAGAGACAAAGTCCTGCGTCGATTCACCTTTGACATTCTTCAGGCAATAGCTTCCCATCTTTTCCGAGCTTGGACGCAATGTCATTAGCGTTGTTGTTATTGTTGGAAGACTTATTGTTGCCATTCTTCTTCCCCCCCTTCTTACTCTTCTTGTTGTTCGAGTTGTTGGAGTTTGAAGAAGACTGATGGTTGTTATTGTTGTTAAAGTTGGATTTGGATGAGGACCTGTTTGGTTTTGAAGGATTTCCGAAGTTGTCAAACTCCTTGCATTCCCAATATCTGCTGTCGATCTTGAGTGAATATTGTCTGAGTTCAGCCAGAGTTTTGAAATGAGGGAAGTTAAGGAGGCTGTCCTTGATACGTCTGGCCAACCCCTTGTATGCCACATGTGTGAGGGCAGCATCATTCCACTGAGTATGAGTGGAGGCTCTGGCAAAGTCAATGAAGTATTGTGCCACACGATGGTTGTCCTTTATAACTATCTTGCCAAGCTCAATTTCTGCTTGTGCAGCACTGTTAAATGGGCCGAAGTTGGTCTCCAGCTCTTGATGAAAGTCCTTCCACACCTTAAGCCAACTAGGCTCAGGCTGGATTTTGCCAAGAATTGCGGGTTCGAAGTATTGGAGCGCAGGGCCTGTGAGGTATGAGATGGCATATTGGACTTTGGACACATCCATCAAGAATGCAGATGGACGGTCTTGAAAGTTTAGCGTGCATTGTAAAAAGAATGTGTGAAGCTTAGCTTGGTCGGTACCATCGTAAACCTCGGGCTCGCAAACCTTGGCATGGTGGCCAGGGTTTGTAGAAGGTCTAGGAGGCTGTTGGGCTAGTCAATCAAGAGAGCCTTGACGATTTTGTCTAAGCTGGAAGAGAAGTTAAGGGTCAAGGAATTAAGGGTCGGATTAGGATTAGAAATATGAGTGGGGTTTGGATTTAAAACTTGAACAGGGTTCTGAATTGGCTTGTTGTCATCGTTATTGTCAAGAGGGTTTTCTTCATCATCATCCTCAGGTTCAGGAGGAGCGTTCCCTCCTGATGTGCCAGCTTCGCGAATTGAAGGTTGTTCTGACAGCTGTTGAAGTGAGGAAATCTCCTGCAACTGACTAGGGACTTCTATGATGAAAGGTAAACTACGAGTAGTAGAGCGGGTGTTCATGATAGTCATGATATGCAAAGATGAAGTGCGATCAAGTGTGGTAGTCAGAAAATACTGTTACGATGATGATAAAGGACGTAATCGTAATATTATTTAATCTCCCAATGGCGAGACAATTGGTGAGGTTCGGATTGGGGCTTGGCTTCAACGTATTGCATTGCGCCCACTTAGACTGCACGGTCCCCGATTTCATAAAAGCAAAGTAGACGGAAGTGAACAGAGGAACCTTAGTCAAAATCAAGATTGATTTTTTGACTGAAGACTGAACTAATAGTACAAGATCTTTTATACTACTTTCTAATCTATTAGGAGTCGAAGGGATTCCTATAATAGAATGAGAAAGCCGAGGATTGTGAAAAGCGAGAAACAGAATACTATGTCCCTAATAATGATCTCCTCCATGACATTATGGAGTGACATGTCACTCGGATTCCCAATGGAGTTACCCTAAGGAACGTAATAGCAGATCGGATATAAAGGAGTGAACGGAATTGCAAACAGATGAAAATGAAATGAAAGATATTAAACGTAAATAAGGACGGAATGGAAAAGTGAGCATATGGGATGTGATGTAAATGAGTGGAGTGAATTGACAGGAGCACGTGATGCCAAGATGGATACACAAGGTGCATATAGTGTATGGGCTGAGGGCATTATGGTGAATAGCGAGTGAGAGTGAAGTTGGGCTGAGTGGGCTGAATTGAATAGTCGGCTTGCCGGCGTATGGTTCCTGACACATCCCACAAGAATGCAGGTGGACAGTCTTGAAAGTTCAGCATGCATTGTAAGAAGAATGTGCAAAGCTTAGCTTGGTCAGTGCCATCGTAAACCTCAGGCTCACAAACCTTGGCATGATGGCAAAGGTTGGGATTGGATCTAGGGTGTGGTTAGGCTAATTGATCAATGAGTGCTTTGACAATTTTGTCGGTACTAGAAGTGGAATTAAGAGTTGGATTGGAATTAAGAGTTGGATTGGAAATATGAGTGGGGTTTGGATTTGAAGCTTAATAGGGTTTGGATTTGCCTCATCATCGTCATTACCATCAATTGGTTCTTCTTCATCATCATGCTCACATTCAGGAGGAGCATTCCCACCTGACAGGCCAGCTGTTCCAATTGAAGGTTGTTCTGATAGTTGTCAAAGTTTAGAAATATCCTGCAACTGACTCAGGACTTCTACGATAAAGGGTAGATTATGAGTGGTTGATCAAGTATTCATGATGGTCGTAATATGCGAAGATGATCTGTGAAAAAGAGGTACAATCAGGTGTAGAAGTCAGATAATACTGTTACAATGTGAAGGAATAACATAATTGTAATTAAACATAATATCTCCCAAAGGTAAACAATGGCGAGGTTGTCAAGCATCAGGTACTGGCGGACTTCGGTACTGCCGAGGGGTGTTGTCAAAAGGTCGGGCAGACTATGGCCAAGTCCTGCAGGCCAAGAGTAGTAGCGTTGGCTTCAACGTACTCGTGCGTTGCGCCCTACTTGCCATGCGTGCCACTGTATTTGCAACAGACAGGTACTCGGGGGGGTGCTGAGGATGCCAGCCCGAGTCAGGACTTAACAGAAGAGAAGAAGGTAGAAGGGCCTAAGCCTAGTCAATACCCAGAATGAGGAAATATGTACATGCATGTCCTACTTTTATAGGTTAAGAAGCGACATGTGGAATAGGGAATGTGGGACAACAAGGTATGCAGAGCATGTGGTCATTGTCCACAACGAAAAAAATTAGAACAAGGAATGCAAAGTGGGGATAGAACAATGAAAGACAGGATAATAGAATCGTGACTCAAGATGGGACAATAGAGAGTGGCTGAGTATAAAACAATGGGGTCGTGTCCGAGGATAATACAAGGACAGGAAGTCCCAAGGTGAAATGGACCGAGGGGTGTGGATGACGGATGTGCTGAGCCGGGACCGGTGCACCAAGTGTTATGCATGTGATGCGGGCACTTGGTTGTGGATATAGGATGATTGCTCGGTTGGCACTGCCGGCGGACGGGTCTCGGTATGTGGACTTGACAGAGGTTCAGAGTAGGGTATGGCTTCAACTTGTATCTTGCTCCCACCAGATAGCACTGGTCCCTAATTTCAGAATAGCAAGACAGAAAGAAAGGCTTAGTCGAAATCAAAGTTAATTATCTGACTGAGGACTGAACTAATGAATGTACAAGATCTTTATACTACTTTCAAATCTATAAGGAGTTGACTAGATTCCTATAATAAATGAGAAAGCCAAGGATCATAAAAAGCGAGAATAGAAATACTACATCCCAATCTTGATCTCCTCCATGACATTGAGGGGTGACATGTCACCCTGATTCCCAATGGAGTTACCCTACAAGAAATGTAATAACAGATTGGATATAAGAGATTGTATGGAATTATGAATAAATGAAAGTGGAGCGAAACATAAATGAAAGGATATTAAATGTAAATGAAGTGAGAATGGAATTGTGAGCATATGGAGTTTGACATAAATGAGTGGAGTGAATTGACAGGAGCATGTGATGCCAAGACAGATACATGAGGTGCATATAGTCTGTGGGCTGAGGGCATAATAGTTAAATAGGCGAGTGAAGGTGTAGTTGGGCTGAGTGGGCTGAAATGAATAGTCAGGCATGCCAGCATACAGTTCCTAACAGCATGAAGTTAAAGGTCTGGAACAGTGCCTCCTGTGTATCCTCTCTTGCTTCATTACAAGACATTCCTCCTGTGAACCCCTTGAATGTGCATGGAAGAATGACAGGGTTACCAAGGATAATGGGGTCTCCTAAGTTGTAGGACAGGCAAGCAGTATGCCTCTTCTGCCAAGGGAGGGATAGAGTGGGTCAAGGTTTGGCTGGGAGGTCGAGCTGTTTTTCAACCCTCTCAAGTTCCTCTGTGTCGATAGACCAGTGTGATGATAGTGGGGTAGTGACAGGCTAGAGTGGGATAAGGTTTTGTTGGCTAGACATGGTAGTGTGGTGGAGGTAGTTGTTATAGGGCTGGAAGGATGGATAGGAATGAAAGGGGTTTATATGAGTGTCAATGAAATGAAATGTAAAATGTAAACAGAGCATAATTGGAAAGAATTGATGTCAGGTGGGATGTCGCTTAGTTTGGGGGGGGCAGCTGGGTGTCATGTGTTAGGAACCTCCCTTGTGTCCAATCAAAGAGATGCCATTTGGGGGTCTCGGTAAAGTTCTCTAGGGTTCAAAAGGAGACGGACGCATATAGGGTGGCTGAGATATGCTGCAGAGCTTCTGGGTTTTGCCAATGAAATTCCATTACAAGTCACCTGGCCCCTGAGACATCCCTTGCAGGTAGCCAGAGGTCATCTGCTGCCCCATAACCATTCTACCATACTAGATACTCCAATTGTCCTCTGTGAACTCTGCTATCTAAAATCCTTTCAACATTATAATCTGGAACTCCATCTTGGATAATAGGAGGAGGTGGAGGTTGAACATGTCGTTCAGGGATGGGATCCTCCTCATTGGAGTGTAAGAGGTTGACAGAGAAGACTGGGTAGGTATGGCCAAAGGACTGAGGGAGCTGGAGGCCATAGGAATTCCATGAAACAACCTTGTTTACCATGTATGGACCCAACCATTTGTGGTCTAGTTTCTTCATTGGGTGAGTTGTTGTGATATTTTGTGCATTTAGTCAGACTTTATCACCAATCTTGTATGAGGGGGCAGCCTGCCAATGTAAATTATAGAATTGTGCCATGTCATCTGTAGCCTTTTCCAGAGCAGAGTGAGCCTCATCTGTAGCTGATTTCATACGTATGGTAAACTCCTCCAATGCTTCTAATTGAGTTTCTCGAGTTGGCTCTAGTCCAAGTCTGGGATGTTGGCCATTGTCAAGCTTGAAGGGTGTAGTCTGGATTGCAGAGTAAATTCGATTGTTGTATGCAAACTTGGCAAGAGAAATCCATTCTAGCTAATCATCCTGACATTAATTAATGAAGAATCGGAGGTATTGCTCGATTTCCTGGTTAACTCATTCTGTTTGGCCATCAGACTGAGGGTGATAGGCTGTAGAAGCAGCAACACAAATGCCTAAGAGTTTATTTAACTCTCGCATGAATTGGGAGACAAATTGGGTGCCTTGGTCACTGATAATTTCTTTAGGTAGGCCACAGAGTTTCCATATGTGGTCACAGAATAGTCGGGCAACCCCTACTGAGTTTACATCATATGTGGCAGGAATTAGATGTTCACACTTTGAAAGATGGTCTACAATGTTGGAGTTGGCGACATGGCAGTGTGACAAACCGCATCACCCTGGTTGAACCATTATTCGCCAATTGTAGTTTTTGTGTAGTCGCAAAAACTATTCCTCTTTTGTTTCCCTCTTTTGTTTGTTTATTTTAGATATTCCATTGTTATGAAATAGTATATAAGTAGATACATTGCCCACTGTCTACCCTCAGTCGTTTGACACACACAAACACTGAGGTGAGATACTTAGCTAGCTTATAGTCTTTTTATCTTGCTCACTTATCTAGTAGATACTTGTTACTAGGTAAAATATATTAGTCGTTTGACACACACAAATACTGAGATACTCGTTACTAGTCTATATAATCTTACAGGTTATGGGCCCCGGCCACTCCCTACTTCAAAAAGTACTCACCCTGATGTCCACTGCTTTCACCACCACCGACCTCCTCCCCTCCTTAGTCCCAAAGCTCATGCCATCTGGCTTGAACTGGACCGTGTTCGCCATGCATTTCCAGGATGCCATTGAGGCAAAAGGCTTATGGGGATATTTTGATGGCACAGCTACTTGTCCCGTTCTCAGCACACCTCCTAAGCCAGATGAGGAGCTTGAACTTACCCAGTGGATTAGGGAGGACCGTTTTGCAAAGGTGCTCCTCACACATCGCATCCCTGACTCGACCCTGATTCAAATTCATGGGAAGAAGTCCCTGAAAGACCGGTGGGACCTCATTATGAAAGAATTCTCTTCGAAAGGTTCTTTCACACAAGCGGACTTGTGTACCCAATTCATGGAGTCCAAGTGCCCTGACAAAGGCAATGTGTGCGAATTCCTGGATGAGTTACGTGTAAAGAAGGAGGAGCTGGCCACTTACAGTGTTGTCATTGATGAAAAAGACTACCGCTCCACCATCATCAAATCTCTTCCACCTCACCTCTCTGCTTTTGCTTCAAACCTCCTTGCCAGTGCAAAATTATACAGCTCCACAAAAAATATCGACCCCGATGAGCTGATCTCACTGGTTTCCGAAGAATACGAGCATCATATAGCGCAGAGGTTGCACCGTACTGGTGGCAACATGTCAAAAGGAAATGACAAAGATGAAGCGATGTCTGTCTTACTGAAATGGAAAAGCAAACACCCTGAGCGAATGCCATGTGGTGCATGCTGGAACTGCGGTGACAAAGGACACTATAAAGACAAGTGACCCAAACCTGCCAAGATGTCAGCAAATAAAAAACAGATCCTAGAATAACAGTGGCACCGCAAACATTGCTGTTGCATCTGACCTTGAATCTGATATGGCCTTCATGGTAGATGAATTCTTTGATTTGGACTTGAATGCTGAAAGTACTAGAGATTGCGAAGGAGACTGGTTTTCTGAAGTCAGCAACGATCAAGACAGTAAATACGAGATGAAGCAGTCACCTGAAACTGACGAGAGCAATAGATTTTCGTTTGCCAGTGGTAACTTGAACCACCTCAATGCTAATCTGAATGACACACATGCTGTATGCATCGAAGTCGAAGAAATGCTGGGAAGCTCACCTTGCGTTGAAGTCTACGACTCAGGGTGCACTACGCACATACTCCTTACCGGGATGCAGTTCAAAACTACGTCAAGATAACTCCAAGAGTGTTCCAAGCTGCAAATAAGCAAAGCTTCAGAGCAGTTGGAATGGGTGAAATGACAGTTGATGTACCAAATAATGTTGACGTCTCCAAACTAAGACTCACCGAAGTCTTGTATTCACCTGAAGTCAGCTACACCCTTGTATTGGTTGGACGGCTTGATGACGCAGGTTTCAACATGACTTTTGCTAAAGGCAAATGCACCATACACGAGCGAAATGGCAAGTTGATTGGCACAATCCCCAAATCAGGACATGGCCTCTACAGAGTTTTGCATGAGTCTGAGACAGCAAACATAGCTGCAGACGTACTGACCTTGGATCAATTCCACCGTCAGATGGGCCATATCTCACCTGAAACAGCTAGGAGATTAGTGGCTAAAGGCTTTGTAACAGGAGTTAAACTCGAAGACTCACCATTGGGTCTGTTCTTCTGCGAGTCTTGCGTATATGTGAAGGCTACTCGCAAGCCTGTTCCCAAAGTGATCGAAGGCACCTGTGCTACCAAATTTGGCGAAAAGGTTCACAGTGATCTGTGGGGACCTGCACCAGTTGCCACGAAAGGAGGAAAATGATACTACATCACCTTTACTGACGACATGTCCAGGGTAATGCACCTGTACCTGTTGCACACCAAGAATGAGGTTTTTGGCATATACAAAGAATACGAAGTAAGGTGTAATGTACAGCTTGATGCTGTCATAAAGACACTTCATTCGGACCGCAGTGGCGAATACCTAGGAAAAGACTTCATATCCTACTTAAAGTCCAAAGGAACTATGCAGCAACTCACCGTTCATGATACACCTCAGCACAATGGAGTGGCTGAATGATGCAACCGCACTATCATTGAATGCATACATGCATTGTTGCATGCTAGCGGGCTACCAAGGTTCCTGTGGGGTGAAGCGGCCTGCCATGTAGTGTGGCTTATGAATCGTACCTCAACCACAGCTGTAGATGATAAAACACCCTTTGAGGCCGCTTTTGGAAAGAAACCAGACCTACGACATGTCCATGAATGGGGTGAGAGGGTGTGGATACGCACTGAAACTGGTGATAAGCTAGGTGGTTGTGTTACAGAGGGCCGCTGGTTAGAAATCGATGAACGGAGTAAGGGTTTCCAGATTTACTGTCCTGACAAGCAGACAGTAACAGTTGAGCGAAATGTCTATCTGAATAACAACCCATCAGCTTCTCATCTCGAGGGGGAGGATTGGGAGTTTATCGAAACAAAAACAGACGTACCCTCTATTGCTCCCACTCCATCTGTGCCAACTGTTGAACCATCACATACTGGCACTAAAGCTATCAATCTGCCTGAATCTGAACCTGAAGATGCACCTGTCAAACGAGTGTGCAAGCCTAGTCAGCGTGTCTGTGACATCTTAGATGGACATGGAACTTCATCTTACTGATTATCTGACCCCATCATTACTCCTGGAATCTAGCTCCCCACCACTATAGAGCAAGAAATGATTCATGAGGGAGAGGGAACAGCTGATTGGATGATGATAGCAGAAGGAATTGAGGAATACGCACTAGTTTCTGAAATGAGCAAAGTTGAGGTTATTGAGCCTAGGTCCCTGAATGAAGCAAAATGCCGCCCCGACTGGGAACTATGGGAAAAGGGAATATTTGAAGAGTTAGCAATATCCAAGGAAGCCAGAACTTGGGAACTCACTGTACCACCAGAGGATGTGAACATTGTCGGTTCCAAATGGGTTTTCTGTGCAAAGAAGGATGCAGCGGGAAATGTCGTCCACTACAAAGCCCGCCTTGTTATGCAAGGCTTCTCTCAAGTCCCAGGTGTTGACTACTTCGATACCTTTGCCCCTGTTGCCAAGCTTGCCTCAATCCATACTGTACTTGCACTGGCTACTGCGAAGGATATGGAGATTCATCAGATAGATATAAAAGGAGCATATTTAAATGGTGAACTTACCCATCAGGAAACCATCTACATGGCCCAGCCCCCTGGTTATTATGCACCAAACTCTGTAGGAAAAGTGTGCCATCTTAAAAAGACACTGTATGGATTGAAGCAGTCAGGAAGGAGATGGTACCAAAAGCTTGTTGAAATAATGACACACCACTTAGATTTTTCCCGATGCGATGTCGACCAGGCTGTGTTTTTCCGACAAAATGATCAAGGCTCCATTATTGTCCTAGTCCATGTTGATGATTGCACCATTGCAGCAACATCTATACAACTGATTGGTCATTTCAAGACAAGAATCGCTGAACGAGTGGAGATAACCGACCTTAGAGAGCTACACTGGCTGTTAGGAATTGAAGTAAAACACGATCAAGAACGATGTACCATTCATTTCTCCCAGCAATCCTATATAACATCCATCCTTCATCGCTTTAACCTAGACGAATTGAAGCCTTCGTCGACACCCATGCAAACCAGGCTACTGCTGTCCAGCTCCCAGACGCCCAAAACTACTGCTGAATGGGCTCAGATGCAGGACACCCCATATCGCGAGGTGATCGGGTCATTGATGTATGCCGCCCTAGGTACACGTCCTGACATAGCGTTCGCTGCTCAGAGATTGTCCCGGTACTCGACGAAATTTGGACCTACACATTGGAATGCCATAAAGAAAATTTTCAGTTACTTGAAGGGCACCAAAGAGTTATGGTTGACTTACGGACAGAGCCAGACAAGATTGATGGGATATGCCGACGCAGATGGAAGTATGGCGGAGGATAGGCATGCCGTATCCGGATATGTGTTTATCATTAATAGCGGAGCTGTGTCCTGGAGCGCAAAACATCAGTCAATTATATCCCTATCAACAACAGAGAGCAAATATGTAGCTGCTTCACATGCCGTGAAGGAAGCCCTCTGGCTACGGTCCCTTATCGAGCAAGTCTTCGATGAAAGATTGTTCCCAATGACGATGTTGTCTGACAACCAGTCAGCCATCGTGCTCGTGAAAGATTGTCAAGCCCCGGATACCAAGCTCTGGTTCACTCGGTAATACTGACCGAACAACCCTTGCCTTTAGTCCCACACACCAGTGACAAGGCATCCCTCGCCAGTACATGGTCTCGGTCCGGTACATTCGGTTCATTATTTGGTTCACTCTCCTCATCCCATCCCCTCTATCCTTTGTCATTCTGTTATTCCCTGTCCTTCCCCTTGCCTGCTTACCTTCAGGGCATTCACTCTTTGTTGTCACTTGGCAGTGGCACTATTGTTTTATATTCAGCCACTCCCTATTGTTTTATGTTCAGGCCACTCCCATTGTTCTATTCTCATTCACTCTTTTGTCCTCGGCCATACTTTATTGTTCTATTATCATCCACATTCCTTGTTCTATTCTTGATCATTGTGGACAATACCTCCACATGGTTCTTCATACCTTATTGTTCTCCATTCCTTGTGCCACTCTGTTCCACATCTCACTTATTAGCCTATATAAGTAGCCAATGTATGTAGATGGTTCTTCGTTCTGGAAATCAACTAGGTTTACGCCTTCTTGTCCTCCCCTCTTCTGTCCCAAGTCCTTTACCTGGGCCGACACTCTCGGCACTCTCCCAGGTATCCCTCTGTCCCAAATTGGTGGCACGCATGGGAAGTAGGGCGCAACGCACGAGCACGTTGAAGCCATGCCACTACTTCTAGCCTGCAGGACTTGGCCTTTACCCATCTGACCCCTTCGGCTTTCCCGAGGCCTGTCAGTATGTACGGTGCCTGACAAAGATCATCAGTATCATGCACGTACAAACATATCGATGTATGTTACCATTTCATCTGCTGGATCATTGAAAAGGGGGCAATTCGTTTGATCTATTGCCCAACCGATGATATGGTTGCTGACAAAGTGTTGCCATCTGCAAAAGTAAAACATTTTGCCGTTCAACTGGGGCTGAGCACGGTTTGAGGGGGAGTGTTGGAGTTGGTGACATGGCAGTGTGACAAACCGCGTCACCCTGGTTGAACCATTATTCGCCGATTGTAGTTTTTGCGTAGTCGCAAAAACTATTCCTCTTTTGTTTCCCTCTTTTGTTTGCTTATTTTAGATATTCCATTGTTATGAAATAGTATATAAGTAGATACATCGCCCACTGTCTACCCTCAGTTGTTTGACACACACAAACACTGAGGTGAGATACTTAGCTAGCTTATAGTCTTTTTATCTTGCTCACTTATCTAGTAGATACTCGTTCCTAGGTAAAATATATTAGTCGTTTGACACACACAAACACTGAGATACTCGTTACTAGTCTATATAATCTTACATACAACCACTAGGAGAGCATTGTAGCCCTGACTGGTAGGTAGTTCAGTGATTATGTCGACAATAATAACCTGCCATCTGCAATCTGGAATATGATTGGGGAGGAGCTTTCCCATAGGGAGAGTAGCAAAAGTTTCGGTCCTATTACAAGGATCACAGGATTTTACATACTTGGCAAATCTGTCTTAGTCATTGTGCAAGGTGCCACCTTGATTAATAAAATAAATGATAAACAACAAATGGTGTGACATCAGTGCTGTTCTTGGTCATGATACCTTTATTGGTTCCATAACCTGTGGGGTAGGATATGTTGAAAGTGGAATAAGTGAACATTTACTATATTTATTTATGCTGCTATATTCAACTTTTCCAATCCACATTCCCCATCCTATAAGAGTGGCCATAGAAAGTTTTTCATCCCTCAGCCGTTTACCCACATCAACTGAGGTGAGATCTACTTCGCTCTCATTTATTCCTGTAACTTACATACCATGTGTCGTACAGGTAATCCTGTACAGGTAGATACTAATCTCAGTCGTTTACCCACATCGACTAAGCTAATCATGTACAGACTACAACAGGATAGTGTTGCTGGTGTTTTGTAATGTTCATGCCATGCCATTCTCCTAGTCCATGTCCAATGGGGTCGCGCATATGCCGGATACAACCATAGGTACCGATACTGCTGGACCCGGGTATGACAAGCAAATGGATAACCGGCTTAGTGATTGATGGCGATGTTGCATAGCCAAACAAAAGTATTAGGAATTTACATTTATTGTGAGATCTGGTAGATACAAGATTCAAGTTCTCGACATATTAAAACATTTAATCCCTCGATCAACACCATGAACTGCTTATGGCAACAAAACATAGATTTTGGTAGCTGTGCGCCGCTGTAATAGGCGCGGCGCTGCGGCTTCGAGAGGCTCTGCATGAAAGAACCTTACCTGACATCGAGCGCCTTTTACCTCTCAGCCCTTACCTGTCATTGGAATTTTTATCGCGCGGATGGATCGACGAACTCAGGCTTCTGTACTTGATGCTAATCAAGCACAAATAACCATGACTAATGTCAACATTCGTATGTTATTTGTTGAAATTTCGAGCTCAAGAGCTTTGTGCTAATTCCCATGTGTGCTGAAGATGTTGGTGGAAACATGTCTTTGCAGAACAGTGCTTCTATAAACTCTGACTCAACCCATAGTAAGTGCGAGCACGGTGTCTATCCATTTCGTTCCATGCGAGGTGGCAGCCATCTCGTAAGACAGAGTACTCACGAACCGGATTTACAAAAATTTCATACAGACCAACGTCGGGAGCAGATATATTATTGGCTGGCGGGTTTTGACTCCCGATCAAAACATGTTCGTGCTCGAAAGGAACACCAAGAAACGACTGGATCATGGTTTATACAGGGAGAAAGTTTCAAAGAATGGAAACTCAAGGCCAACTCGTTCCTCTGGCTCCACGGCATCCGTGCGTTTTCTCCTATGTTTCTTGTTAGTCCGTTTCTCCCGCTGACAGACTAGTGCAGCTGGCGCTGGGAAAACGGTCCTATGGTGCGTAGACCAGTTGGCTCTAAGGATATGCGTTAACCCATGGATTGATTAGCTCTACTATCATCGAAGAGATGTCTCGTCACTGTGAGACAGGCACCTCTTTCGCATATGCTTATTTCTACTTCGAGTTTCGCAATACGGACATACATCCAGACACTGTTATTCGGTCTGTGATTAGGCAGCTAGACTCGCAATGCGCGCACACCCCTGATGCATTGGAGAAACTATTCTCTGAGAATGCGAACGGCCGCCGAGCTCCCGCTCTGGAAGATTTAATTTCAACTCTGAAAGCCATCGTTCAGAGCTTCAACCATGCGTACATCGTTTTCGACGCACTCGATGAATGTCATGATCGCCGTGATTTTCTGAAATTGCT
Source organism: Chroogomphus rutilus (assembly GCA_003314275.1). Taxonomy (NCBI): domain Eukaryota; kingdom Fungi; phylum Basidiomycota; class Agaricomycetes; order Boletales; family Gomphidiaceae; genus Chroogomphus; species Chroogomphus rutilus. The sequence continues at coordinate 30,398 of QLPI01000567.1, forward strand.
TCAAGAGATACACGGCTGGAGACACGGTCCATTACACCTGTTGGCAACGAGTCGGAAGGAGGATGATATCACGAGAGTGCTGAACCCCCTTGTTTCACATCTTGTACCCATGGACCACATCCTTGTTGACCGTGACATTCGTCTACATGTGTCCAAAATATTGGACGATGATGGCGAGTTCGCTATGTATTCTGAAGAGGAGAGGGAGAAAATCAAGAATGTTCTGACTAAGGGTGCTCATGGAATGTAAAGTGTCTATCTGCCTTTTCGTAAGTTGTCACTGACTGATAGATTGGTAAGGTTCCGATGGGTAGCTTGTCAGCTGGATACACTGCGAGACTGCTTTACCCACGACGATCTCATGGAGGCGTTGGAATCGCTCCCAGTCGGTCTGTACGAGACTTATGATCGAATTCTCTCAAACATTCGTCATCAACACAGCCAGGGAGCTCTCAGGATCTTGCAGTGGCTTACATTTTCTCAAAGAGCAATATCACTGCGAGAAGCCATCGAAGTACTGGCTACAGATCCAGATGCGAAAGACGGTCATCTTTACAAGCCAGGACGACGACCTCTAGATTCGCAAAAACTTCTAGCCATGTGTTCCAGTCTGGTTACCATTACTTTCCCAGATACTGGTATACTTCATATGAGCTATTTCGATGACACGGAAAAAAACATTGACCCATATTGGACACGCTTCCCTAGTGCTCCAAAACTCAGACTAGCCCATTTCTCCGTTCGGGAATATCTCATCTCGGACCACCTCCGCCAACGAGATGACAAAATATGTTTCTATCATTTAAACACAAGAGTTGCTAATACATCCATCGCCAGGACGTGTCTCGTTTACTTGCTGCAATTCAAGGAGCCTGGATGCATACGGTCAAGTACTCAAGCCTCCTATCCGTTATCTGAATATGCTGCGGAAAACTGGACGTACCACGCTAAATCAGGTGATGGTGAATCAGACAGTTTACACGGGCTAACGATGGACCTTCTTCAAACCAATGCGGTGTATATGAACTGGCTGGCACTTTACAACCCGGATCGTCCTCGGATCATTGACAGGACCATATCACGTGAAAAATGTACCCCTCTGTATTATATGTCATTTGCCGGGCTGATCAGAACGGTCGAGAACCTCCTGGATGATGGTGCAGATGTGAACGTGCGACAAGGTTACTGGGGCAGTGCGCTCCAGGCGGCGTCGTTTCACGGTCATGAGAACATAGTTCGCTTGCTTCTAACAAACGGAGCGGAAGTGAACATGCAAGGAGACATGTTTGGTTGTGCTTTGCAAGCAGCGGCGTTGGAAGGTCATGAGACGATCGTTCGGCTATTGGTTCACAACGCAGCGGATGTGAACGTGCAGGGAGGAATCCATGACACCGCGCTGCAGGCGGCCTCATTCCATGGCCACGAGGATATCATTCGCTGCCTGCTAGAGGCAGGAGCGGATATCAATTTGGTGGGAGGAGAATTCGGGAGTGCGTTGC
>QLPI01000570.1:612-10886 GCA_003314275.1 Chroogomphus rutilus
GCCGGACGTCCCAAATCCGGCCGCCGGCGGACAACCCAGCGGAGCGATCATACAAGAAGTGGAAGATGATGAACGATTGGAGGAAGCGGAGGTTGAGGATGTAATTGAGGCCGTCCCAGACCAAGTCGATGATGGGGAGCAACACGCACCCAAAGATTTCGAAAAGGGACCCTGGCTCGACCCATCAAATGTCTCATATGGGTGTCAGGAGCCGGATACTGACGGACTTCGGTACTGCCGAAAGGTGTTGTCGAAAGGTCGGGCGGACTATGGCCAAGTCCTGCAGGCCAAGAGTAGTGGCATTGGCTTCAACGTACTCGTGCGTTGCGCCCTACTTGCCGTGCGTGCCACTGTATTTGCGACAGACAGATACTCAGGGGGATGCTGAAGATGCCGGCCTGAGTCGAGGACTTAACAGAAGAGAAGAAGGTAGAAGGGCCTAAGCCTAGTCGATACCCAGAATGAGGAAGTATGTACATGCATGTCCTACTTATATAGGTTAAGAAGCGACATGTGGAATAAGGAATGTGGGACAACAAGGTATGCAACGCAATGTGGTTGTTGTCCACAACGAACAAAATTAGAACAAGGAATGCAAAGCGGGGATAGAACAATAAAAGACAGTATAATAGGATCGTGACTCAAAAGGGGACAATAAGGAGTGGCCGGATATAAAACAATGGGTCGCGTCCGAGGATAATACAAGGATGGGGAGTCCCGAGGTGAAAACGAACCGAGGAGTGTGGATGGCAAATGTGCCAAGCCGGGACCGGCGCACCAAGTGTTATGCGGGCGACGCGGGCACCTGGTCGTGGATATAGAGTAATTGCTTGGTCGGCACTGCCGGCGGATGGGTCTCGGTACGTGGACTTGACAATGGGAGAGGAAAGAGGCACGCACCCAGACATGCAGCGCTGATTGCTGACATCAATAGCCTAGCGTATGGCCTGTCCAATTCGACGACGATGGAATCCGCCTTCGTCGTGCTAGCCGCTGATGAGCCAGCTAACTACAAAGAGGCAATGCGCCTACCCAATGCCGACCAGTGGCGCGCTTCATGCCAGGACGAGTTCGAAACCCTGAAGGGGTACAACACTTGGACGTTAGTCGAGAGACCACCGGACGTCAATATAGTAGGGAGTCGGTGGACATTTAGGGTGAAGAGGGACAACCTGGGACATGTTGATAAGTTGAAGTCCCGTCTTGTCGCACAGGGGTTCTCACAGATACAGGGACTCGATTTTAACGAGACGTATTCACCAACCATCAGGTTCACATCCATACGACTCATCCTCGCACTAGCATCAAAACACAATCTCGAGCTCAGACACGTAGACGTCAAAGGTGCTTACCTCAACGGATTACTCGAGGAGGATGTATACATGCGTCAGCCTGAGGGCTTTATCAAGGAAGGGAATGAACACATGGTGTGTAAACTAAACAAAGGAATTTATGGACTGAAGCAGTCGGGGAGAGTGTGGCATCAGATGTTGAGAAGGGAACTCGAAGGAGTGGGATTTCAGTCAGGGCAGGCCGATCCCACCGTATTCACATGATTCAGCGCAGACGGATCAATGGAGATCACGGGATGGTACGTCGATGACGGTCTACTTGCATCAAGTTCAAAGACCTCGATGGTGCGAATGGTGGACGATATCAAAGGGAGCTTCGAGATACAAGATCTTGGTGAGCCAGTCAGATTGCTGGGCATTAAAATCACGCACGACAGGCATTTGGGGACAATACATATTTCCCAACCATCGTTCATCGACACAATTGCCAAACACTTTGAAATCGTCGCCGGAAGGCCAGTCAACTCACCAATGGATCATCTCAACAACCTTCGATCCAGCCCCAAGTCCGACACGTCGTCGATGGACTTAAATTACGCATCGCTCATAGGCAGTCTCAACCTCATAGGCAGTCTCAACTACTGCTCCATATCCACACGACCCGACATCTCATATGCCACTAACAAGTGTGCACAATTTACGTCCAACCCGTCGGTCACCCACTGGGAGGCCGCTACTCGAGTGTTACAGTATTTGCTCACTACAAGAGACCACGGAATCTTGTACAGCACTGAAAGAGAGGGTATGGAGGGGTACGAGCATGATCTGATTGGTTATACAGATGCCGACTTTGCGGGAGACGTCAACGATCGAAAGTCCACCTCCAGGTGGGTCTACACATTCAACGGCTCACCCATATCTTGGGCATCAAAGAAACAAGGACTCGTTACATGCTCCAGCATGGAGTCAGAACTCGTCGCAGGCTCCGTCGCATCCACCGAAGGCGTATGGCTAATTAAGCTTGGAAAAGATTTCCAACGACTCTTCAAACCAATCCCCCTCTTTACCGACAATCAGTCATTTATATCTTTTGCCAGGGACGATGTCAACACGTCCCGTACAAAGCACGTCGACACCCATTATCATTACACCCGTGAACAGATCAACATAGGAAATATCAAGTTACATTACATCCCTATGTTGCGGAACCCAGCCGATATCCTGACCAAGGCGCTCCCCACTCGCAAACATGTACATCTCCTAAGCATTTTAGGAGTCGTACAAGTTTGAAGGGGTATGTTGTGACGAACGGTGGAAGGAATGGAGAAGGGAGTGAGGGATGAGAAAAGAACCAAAACACACATGCATATGAATTCTGTACAAATCTGGAGAGAATAGTGTAAAACTAATGTAGGGAAGATGTATTAGTGAGCATGCAGTGGAAAGTAGTACAAGAACACGGACTTACTAGTAGTTACTGTGCGAGGGACTCAAACCGGCAGCGACTTAGATGCTAAGCGCCCGGATGACCAGGAGATACAGGGGCCAGAGGAGCCGAAATGTATGGAATACAGAAGGAGACGAGGGGAAAACAGATAGGAGGGGAAAGAAGGAACATAGGGGAAGAGACTCACATGTAAAGGAACAAGAACTGAGGGAACCGGGATGCATATATGCAGTCACCGAGGACAGATGACTGAGAAACAGGAGAATGAGACACGAGACACAGCCCAGAGAGGCGATAAATGTTGCAGACAGGAAGGGAACAAAGGGGAAGTCATTCTATTCAAACGGCACCACTGACAGGTGTCATATTTCTATGAAGATTCCATCGGGGCAGCCCACAGTGGGCCGACCCTGCATATGCTCCACAAAATCCGTTAATTACGGATCATATTCTAGTTACATGATTTACTTGTATAAAGACAAAGTAGTTACAACGAATACGAACAGTCTCTCATACCGAAAACCCCCCATACTTATATTTGATATCTACTCGACGTACTCATGTGACGTCAAACCGCATTGGGTCAAAGCATCACTCGTCGTCATTCAAGGCTGCGGACCCAGCGGGGATAATCGTATAGGTACTATCTATCGCGCTCACATCTGTATTAACACATTCTATTGTTGTGGACCACCCACAATCAACCTACACGACCTACGGTCACATCGCCGCCAGCTCCTCGGACCAGCGCTTACACACGATCGGCCGCCGTGCGTCGTCTGCGTAATAGCATATAATCACATAGAAAATTAGCTACACATCCCTTAGCTACAGATCTTTGTACTGCAGTAGCTAGTCCATCCACCAATCATTATCCCCCATCACAGTAATTAAGAAGCCATCACCCTCATCAAACATGTTTGCTCTTGAGGCACAGAGGTCCTATGTGTGTACATTATTTCTTTTCATTGTCTTTTCCTTCTCACAACCACTGTCAAAAAATATTTCTCTTCTCTGATATAATGTATGATGCATATCTCTTGTATTATTACCGCCTCGGTCATACAAATTCTGATGGATGTTCCACGCTCTGATCCTCGCGCGATGCGATGCCTGAAAAAAAAGGTGGTATATACAACGCGTAACATCAGGACAGTTGACAAGATTTTGCACTCGGAATACCCCCGTACGGCAGGGTTTGTAGCAGGATTTGTCGCTGTACCGAATGATAACTTGTTTTCTATTCCCATGGGGTCTGCATCACAAGTGACTTACCTGAAACCATTCACTCCACCGAACCGCAACACCACACGTCAAGAACGAACCCCATTGATCACATTCTGGCACGAAACTCACGCGCACGCAACGTCTGACTATTACTAGTATCCTTGATTAATTGTTATTGGTAATGTCCACTGTTAATTTTCACAACCACGACAAATTGCCAAAGAAAAAAAAAACCCCCCTCAAAGTATTTTATATTCAAATCTGAAGTTAAAGGAACATAAATGAGATCAAGATATTGTGTTTTATATGACACGAGTCAAAGATGAGGGGGGCAAGTAGGAAATAGGGAAAGAGAAAAAAAGGACAGGGAAAATGAGGAACGAAGAGAAAGATGGAGGAAGACCCATTTTCACACGCGATTTCGAGGGCACGGGAGTGAGTTTTTGTAGTTCGGGAGGAAGATGGCGAAGGAGGGCGAAGTTGCAACAATAAATTAGAAAGCGGGTTAAGGTATTTTTTGCGCGCAGGTTTGGGTCAGGTGGATGGCAGGGGATGGATAGGCTGAGTGGGTGTACGGAAGTCTGGTGATTGGGTATGTGACGGTCAACAAGTGCTTGTGGGAGCTGTAGTAGATATGGTGGGGGCCGTGTCCACCGTGTCCGCTTCCGCTCTGCTGCAAGAAGCACGACGAGGGACTCGATGCGCTCGGCGACGTTACTCATCCACTTCCACAGCCCGAACCAAGTCCGAGCGCTACTCCAACCTCACGTCCAAGTCCCAATCCTCCGCTTCCATTCTTCCTTTCAGGGGAATGGTTCCAACTGGAGATACCGTTGACGTACGTGCTTGTACTGCCTGTCGCACCGCTTCCAGACGACACTGACGCGGAAGCAGTCGTAGATGAAGCCGATACAGACCAAAATCCACCAGGATAAACAGGCGACGTCAACATCTGAAATGGTCCGCAATTCCTACTCGGGATGGCGTTCGCAATGCTTCCATTCCCGGTGTTGTCCCCATGAGTACCAGTACTGGTGTGGTGATTAGGACTTGCACTACTCCTACCACTGATACTCGGGCCAAACCCTGCCCTCATACCTCCCACAGACCGACGCGGACCCAGGCTACTCGTGTCCGAACTGCCAAACCTGCTGCTGTGTCCCACACCTCCTCCCACTAGTCCAACTCCCAGCCCAATTCCGCCGCCGCCGTCAAGCGAATAACCAAGTGCGCCGGCACTGCAGGGTAGGAAACTACCACTCATGCTCTCCGGTCCGTGCGAGAAATGCGAGGGATGGTGCGGGTGCAGTGTGCGGGTGGGCAGGTAGGGGGATGTGACACGAGACCGCGGCCCGCAGCGAGGCCGCTCAGGTCGAGTGTCGGCACGTTTGTTCTATTAGGGCCAAGCCCGCGCTTTTCCCTCCCTTCGCGATTGATACTGAGGAACACATCGTCGTCATTATTGTACGTGGATGTTGCGAGCGATACAGCCGAGAGAGAGAGCGGCGCAGCTCCTGGACCAACTCCATGCGAAGAGACGTGGTATGGATAGTCGAAGCAGGGGCCTGGGCCCACCCCTGGGTCGCTTGGGGGACAGAACCTGGCAGCGGAGGGGACGGGATTGGAGAGGCGGTATCCGCCATCTAAGCGCCCGTGGCTTGGGTGGTGGTGCCCATGGTGGTGTCCAGGGTGGTCACCGTGTAAGTGCCGGTGGTGGGCGTGCAGGTGCAGCGGGTGGACGGGTTAGACGCTGCCGAACTCTTCGTGATAGAGGCCGTCATGGGCCATAGCGTGGGAGGCGAGCCCATGCGAGGAGAGACTATGCGGGTGCGGGCGAATGTGTACTGGGTTCACGTCTTGTGGAGACAGGCCGTGGGGAGAGGGGTCGTACTGGCCCGCGCGAGTGCGGCACTTCTTTTTTCTGTTTTGGGGTTACAACGGTAGACGTAGTTGGGATACTTGACTTTGAACGTGTCCTTGAGTTTCTTTTTCTGTTCGAAGTAAAACTGCTTCTCGGACTGGGGAAGGGTAAGTGGGAGAAAAGAGAGTATATTCGCTGCACAACGCACCATTGGCATAGTTTGCCACTCCTTGGACATTATCTTGGATATCTCAACATTGGGCATCATTCAGTTTTGTTCGGTGACTGCCATGCGACGACGAGGCAAGAAGATCAGGAACGGGTTCATGGGAGTTTCGGCTTGCCGGCAGCTTTGAAGCCTTGGGAACGGAGGGATTCGAATGCGTCTACGATAGGTGAGCATTGAACGTAGGGAAGAAGAGGGTCCACACCATCGGCAGGCTGGCCAGGAAAGTTGTACGAGGGAAGGTCGAGGTCAACAACGGGACGCGCACGGCTCTCGTCGTGGTGTGGTGGTGAAGGACGGACCCTCTGCAGGGGAAATGGTGGTAAAGACATGATGGCAGGAAGAGAAGGGAGGGAGGGAAGCCCCGGACACATGCTCAATTGAAACAAAGGCCCAGACACAGTTTAACACTCCTCAGTGTGGTAAAGCGATGTTTTGGGTGCCGTTCGCTTCCAGTGATCTACTCAGAGGAGCAAGGTGATGTTTCGAGTGAGGTGTATTTGGAGCGAAGGATGGACGGAAGTAGGGACGCTCGAAGAAGCCAAGTCGTGTATGACATTCCTCACAACATAAAGTTGTTGTTTGAGTGTTCTTCACTGAGCGGTACAATTAGCCCTTCTCCTATTACTTCATTGAACAGCTGTTCATACCTGTTGATAGCATTGAGCACTCCAAAATTTGACATCGACTCCATCGAGTCCAGAACAGTGAACCTTGCACCCGGACAGCGACTACAAGTCGTCGCCGTCTGCCGTCATGTCGATCATGTCGACATCCTGGGCCTCATACGACCACCAATAGTCGTTGATGTCCATCTCGTCGCTTTGCGTCTGGTCATTGGAAGACAAGTGTGAATACGTCCATTGGTGGTCAACATCCATCGCATCGATTTCGACATCCATCACATTGCTGTCGACATCCATCATTTCGTTGTCGAGACACGAGTCTATGATAGGGAGGGTGATGGGCCAGGGTGACTGTGAGGGAAGGCGTAATGTTGATGGGAGGCTGATAGGCTCTCGGTGTGTCCCAAGACCCGTTGCAGGAGTGGTGCAGGTGGTAGCTTTTTTCTCTGCCTATACATAATAAAACGAGTGTGAACAAGTGCCAGAAGTGTTCTAATAGTAACTTGTACCTCTTCACTTGTATTTTCACTTATTCTTAGCTTTGAGAATTCCAGGATGAGCACCTCTAAGTAAGAAGATTGCAATATCGGCTCGATTATGTTTCCTGAATGTGACTTACGAGCGGCCTGTTCCATGCTTGGCATTAAAGAATCAGTGGGTTTCTGCTCTGAACTCGAGTAGCCAATTGTCGAGCATAGGTTCATTCCATCTAAAGACGATGATGAGGGCTGTGATGGATTGATGGCAGGGAAGGTCTAATAAGACTGATAACTGACACACAGAGCAACAAGTGCCTTTGGGGCTTGTCAATATGGATGCTAAAGACAAGTATATAATAGAGTAACTACTAACCTTTGGGGCTTGTCAATATGGATGCTAAAGACAAGACCCAAAGGTGTGCAATGGTGTGTTGTTATGGGTGTTTATTTAAGTGCCAGAGAACGCAAATGCAAAAGAGAAAAGCACAAAAGAGAAAACACAAGTGCAAGAATAAAACACACATGCAGGGGAATAAAATCATGCCCCAACATGGATAGCATCAACAACCAACCCTGCTGGCAGTTCAAGATAAGTACGCACCAGAAAATGTGCTGTGTCTATCGTCCATGCGTTTTCTCCAAGACCTTTATCATCACCCCCCTGCATCAAATGAGTTTGGTGGAACAGTTGCGGAGAGATGGTGGTGGTGAAGGAAAGTGTGGATGAGGGGAGACAATGACCTACCCTGGGTCCCACACCCGTGCTGTAGACATCCACCACGAGTATGTCAGGTGGTATAGTGGGGACGACTGGATATGAGATGTTGAATAAAGTTGTCTCCCAAGCGGGAAATACCTGTCCCCTCACCTTCAGCAGAGAAAAGGTTTTCCATACGTTTTTGGTTAATATGTCGAAAGCACAACGCATGAAAACACATTCGGAAGGTGTTACTCACTGTCAGCTTCGTCGGGTTGCTCTCCTCAGCGTCGGCCGTGACCTTGATGACGGTGCTTATTAAGGTTTTACAAACCCAAAAGGACGAATTTAGTAGTACTCGCCTTGTTATAATCTGGAAGGAGAGAGGAGAATAATTCTGCGAATTGCATTTCAAGGATGTGGTGGGGAAGAAGAAAATTTATTTGAATTCGGCAGGACTCGGCAGGATTTTATAGGCGGGAATATCGGGGCACAGCCTAAAGTCCTGCTTTGTGTAGTGAGGCAGATCCGTTCAACTGAGACAGACTTGGACTCAATGTATTTAAATTGGAACCGAGCGATATCAGAACAGGTTTGATTCTCCCACGATTACCGATGGTGCTCAGACATTAATACCTTATCAGATACGCTGAGAATGATACAAGGGGAAAAAATGACCCCTTTATCTTGGTTAAAACTCCAGAGATCATGGTGAGGGATATCTGATATGATAAATGACACTACTATTGTAACTAGAGAATGAGTATTTTTTGTGTTATCTATGTATATGTACGCAGGCTCAGCCTCGATGCGATGCCGTTTGATCTCATGTAAGTGCTGGTCTGAGGAGCCGGCGACTGATGAACAAAGCATCGTAGATGCTACGACAGGTATATGACAGTAGTGGCAATGTAAGAAACAGTGTGAGCACAATATAAAACACTTAAGGAATAATCAGCCTGATTGGTGGATATCGCAGTTAGGCATCGAGAACATGGGTCAATGTAGTAACCGTGAGTGTGAGGCTGATTTATTCTGTTCTCTCTACTTAGACTTTATACATACTGCCAGAAAATGATATCAATGTGGGAACAATATCTGTATGCAGTCAACCCGATGTGTGTCACTGCTTTCTGATCTTTTGCTAGTGGCTGTGTCTAGGGCCATGTTTGTGTGTATCAGTAGAATATGGGCAAAAACCTCCTCATGTGCACTGAGTGTTCCCTCCTTAAGTCCTATCCCATCTATTTGATCTCTTCATCATCTGGCTCTCCATATCTGCATATGTGCACCCTACTTTCATTACTCTTTGTTCCTTAAAATGTGAGTCCTTTCTTCTATCCATTCTGTATATATTCTCATCTGTTTCCACATCCTTCCCCTTCTTAATTTAAAAGTCGGGGGAGATGGAAATGTATTTGTTTGTGATTTTGTTGGTATTTTTTCTGTATCTTTATTGTTCATGCGTGAATTGTTATTCCTATATGTACGGTGATATGACCGGCGTATATCGATGTTTTTAGGCGCCGGCCCGGGAAGGTGGCGCACAGTTGACCGGGTGGAATCAAACACTGCAGGATGCTCGAAATGCAAAGGCATGTGAGAGAAAGAGTTGTAGACACGGTGAACTACACCTAAGGAAACTATTCCGGCGTATCCGGTGATAATATTAAATGGAACGATTTGATACGAGTTCGCTAAACAATAAGAGTACTCAGTCGAAGGCGCAGATACTTCGACTATATCGTAAATACCTAAACAATAAGAGTACTACAAAATAAATAAGTACTCTAGATATAATCTTAGAGAGTGATGTGACTTACCTCAGTCGAAGGTGCAGATACTTCGACTGAGGAACTATCTACTCAGAGGCCGGCTTATAACTACGCGTCAGTCTTTTGACCGCTACAAAAGGTTATACAATAGAATAAAAAGGAATATAATCTTGTTGTTCAATAAAGCGAAGAATGAATAAGAACAAAAGTTGTCTCAGCTCTTAGACTTCGCCATCGTGTCGGATTGATATTTTCCAACACTCCCCCTCAATCCGAACGTAGGCCCAGACGTCCTACAAAATCCTCGATTTTCACTCGTGGCAACCCTTTGGTAAAAAGATCCGCTAGGTTTCCATGGCTGGGGCAGTAAATAACCTCGAGTAATTGTTTTTCGATCGCTTCTCAAATGAAATGGTAGCGTAGATCGATGTGTTTTGTCCTAGCGTGATACTGACTGTTCTTGGCGAGAGCAAGAGAGGATTGATTGTCGCAATATAGAGTGAGAGGGGTAACTTGCGGTGTGGTTATTTCGGCCAGGAATGAATGCAACCAGATGGCTTCTTTAGCTGCGTGAGTAGCTGCGATGTCAGGGGACGACCCTCTCCGAGTCCTGATGACAAGTCCGAGGTCCTATCTCGGACTCC
>QLPI01000573.1:0-26818 GCA_003314275.1 Chroogomphus rutilus
CCGACCTTTCGACAATACCCTTCGGCAGTACCGAAGTCCGTCAGAATCCGGCGCTTGACACAGACCCACACAGCTGTTGTTGCCGACTGGTCCTACCATGGTAAAGTACTTTTCCTGCACTAATGGTGAGTTTACTTGCACATTTTGACTCTGGCAAACTTGTGGAGTTTATACAATTCATACAATTCATATTGGAAACACGGTGCAAAAGTTCACACATGTCACGCTGATCTCAGCAGTGTATAACCTCTCTCGCACCATCTCCTATGCCCGGGCATGATAGACTACAGAGTGTGATGAGGTATTAACTACAGAGGAGCAAAATATAGTTGATTTAATATCATATTTTCCCAATGAACTGTGTTTGTAGGGCTCTAGAACAATAATTAAGCAGAAACTACTTGTCTCAACTGTAGTACAATATATAAAATATTATAATGGACTTTGATATACTAAAATGTGGTTGGTGCCCTCCACCTATATGTATATTATATTACTGAAAAATATCTAACAAGTCTGAATTGATTTGGTGTTGCTACAGCTGTTCTGCAGCTGGGGTTGATCAGAGCCAACTGCCTGAAAAACAATTTTTATTGTGGCAAATTTACATGGATTTTACATTGCCATGCCCTCCAAATTGGGTTGAAGAAGTTATATTTTTATTTTCAGACAGAATGGCTACAATTTGACTGAGTAATTGCAGTTCTCTTTTTGCCCACACGAACACATGTGCAATTTGGTGCATGCCTCACGTAATGCAAACCGGTGTAATTGGACTACAGCAGGATTCAAGCCCAGAGCCAAGTTACTGGATTCTCCATAGAAACACACTAAATATTAGCCTGAGACACCCCTGTCTCATACAAATATTATAGTGAGACACTATATTGTACCTACATAGTCTCTTCTCTTAATCACATGCCTAAATACGGTCTCAATTGTCCTTTTTATTGCTAAATAAGGGAAATATTTAGAAATAGATTCAGGAACTTCTACAAGCTTCCAGCACATTCTATCACTTTCTGTAAAGTGCCACCAGGTTCTGGAAGGCTTTCCTTATTTAGCTATATTAGTCAGGAGATAGTTAGCTTACTAATCAGCCTGTAAATTAATATAAAAGGAGGCCTTCTTACCCCCTTTTGAAGCAATCAATTCATCTTATCTCCTTACACTTGCCAGTGTGACGTTGTGACTCAGTACTCTTAGTCAGCTGTTGATAGTCCAGCTCCTAGGTTTACATAATAGTAATACTGTTGATTGTCCGGTATTAGTATTAGATTCAGCATAAGTAGTTGATTGTCCTGCTTAGTAAAACTGATTCTACAGAGTGAGATTGTTCTATTGATTGTCCAGTTCAATTGCATCTCTACCCCTGAGGGTTTCTAATCAGTTTCTGATTAAAGACTCTTTTGTCTCTTGAGATTACTTCACTGTAATTTCTGTCTTGGCCTCACCCTCATTTTAGAGTGCATTGACTGGGTAATCTGTTCAGTCCACTTACTTCCTCTTTCCTTTAAGTGTATTCCCTTTCATTGGAATATCTCTGGACCCTTAAGTGTCCTGAACCTACAGACTTTGATAGTCTCATTCATTGCTGCTAAAAAATGCATTACTTACTGATCATATTAGCTTGCTAGAGTTACTATACAGTTTGTAACCAAGGTACAAATATTAAATTATTTCCAGAGTTGTGCTACAGCAGGGTTTGAAACTCTTCTTCATCTCAATTCACTTTACACAGTGCTTGACTGAAGTGTTATATCTTTAACACAGCCTCCTTCATTTCCCTTGATTCAAAACTCTTGCTGAACTCAGACAATATTCACTCGATATCGACAGCAGATATTGGGAATGCAAGGAGTTCGACAACTTTGGAATGCCTTGCAAGCCGAACAGGTCCTTGTCCAAATCCAACTCTAACAACAACAACCAATCTTCCTCCAACTCCAACAACTCCAACAACAAGAAGAGTAAGAAGGGGGGGAAGAAGAACGGCAATGATAAGTCTTCCAACAATAACAACAATGCTAACGACATTTTATCCAAGCTCGGAAAAGATGGGAAGCTGTTGCCTGAAGAATGTCAAAGGCGAATCGACATGGGACTCTGTCTCTTGTGTGCTTCAAAAGGTCACATGGTCAAGGACTGCCCCAAATCCAATTCCCAATCCTCATCGACTTCTTCTTCTTCTAACAACAAATCCAACAACTCCAACAACAAGAAAACGACAAAAGCATACGTGACCAAGGCAAGCACGTCTGACACCAATGCTGAGGACAATATGGCAATGGAGTCGAAAAAATGAGCTGCAACCTTGGAAATGCACGAGCTGAGGATTGTATTAGCCTCTCTCACGTGCTATTCTTGAATGCCCTTTCTCCTATTTCTCACGTATCTTCTACTAACTGAAACTTTGAAAACTTCGCTAATACTAAATCTGTCTTGTTCTCTGATTTCTAAACTTCCTCTTGTTATGCTCTTAGGTTGTGGTTCTTCAGACTGCTTTATTAAATCACGAGTTGTGAAAAAATATTCTTTGCCTAAGGTAGAAGACAAACGGTTTCCGCTACATCACGTGACCGTGACATTGTCATGGTCACAGCGCAAAAATTTTCATTGTCAAAAAAAATATTGAAAAAAAATTGTATTCTGCTATAGAAGATGGCAATTTTTTTGAAAAAATTGATTGTGCTACACTATACAATATGAGCCCTGTCCAACTCAGCTAGAATAGTATCTGGCATGTTGTCAGATCCTTATGCAAAATGGTGGATATGACACTTGAGTCATGTGACCTTAGTGGGAATCCATATGTCATCTACCTTATCTGTGGGAATGTCTTTCTATATATGGAATATTGCCTTATATTGATGCTTATGTCAGCGCAAAAAACTATTACTGGTGGGAATAAGTTTCTATATATGGAATATTTCCTTATATAGGTGATTACATTAGCGCAAAAATTTTGTGACCAAAAATTTTTTAACAGTGTCAGACTGCTTGAAAAATGTGATTATGAATTTTGAAAAGATGTTTGAAAGTTTGGATATACTACATTTGCAATAGTGATTTTTTTCAAAAAGTAAAACCAACAATATGTACATATAGTTCTATGCCATTGATCTGTGGTTTTAGAATAATTTTTTTGTCGATGTTGCCAGATCCTTGTGCGAAATGGTGGATGTCACGCTTGAGTCACGTGACTATAGCGGAAACCGTTTGTCTTCTACCTTACTAATTCAGTTCCTGCTATTCCGTTGAAATTATTTGACGGTTCTACTAATTCTATGATTACTCAGACTACTACAATTCCTATCTGATTTCTGACCGGAGAACTTCAGAACATTACTTTCTATGTAACATTGTTGGATGGCAGTTGCTCCGCAGTACTTGGCTTCAACTGGCTCACCTGCTACAATCCATTGATTGACTAGGTATTGGGCAGTATAACCTTCAAGTCTACGAAACCGACCACCATTCCAACACCTCAGGCCTCAACCGCTGCTTCACAGTCTAGCACCCTGCTTCCAAGCAATCTGTTGCCATCTCCGAAGTTGGAGGCACTGTGGATAGCCCTAGTTAATGCAGAAGCATTTGTTCACACCTGCAAACTAGAAGGTTTGCAAGCCTTTCAACTCGACCTTGCGGATCTCGACAAATACGCTCGAGGCTCTACTATGGTCAATTCCTCTGACAACCTGGATAGCATTAAACAGCATGTTCCAGAATTCTATCATGACTTTGCTGATGTCTTTAGTAAACAGTGCGGTAATACACTAGCACCTCATAGACCCTATGATCTCAAAATCAACCTCGAGGATGGCACTTCACCCCCTCTTGGTCCCATTTATTCCCTCTCAGTATCCGAACTCCAATCACTACAAGATTTTATCGATGAACACCTCAACATGGGCTTCATTCGACCCTCATGTTCGTCACACGGTGCCCTAGTACTATTCATATGCAAGAAGGATGGCTCCCTGCGACTCTGCGTACACTTTTGCGGTCTAAACAGAATTACGAAGAAGGACCGTTATCCACTTCCCCTTATTTCCGACCTCTTAGATGCCCCAAAGAAAGCTCGTATATATACTAAAATCGACCTCAGACATGCCTATCACCTCATTCGAATTTCTGAAGGGGACAAATGGAAGACAGCCTTTAGGACATGTTTGTTAAGTCCGTGTGTCAGGCGCTTAGCTAGTACTTCCGAAAGGGCTATCCGGGTTAGCATGGAGGTCCGTAACGGGGCCGAAGACAGAAGTCGGACAGACTACGGACGGAGACGGGAGCGCTGGGAGCTTAGGGTCGGTCGCGGATTGGTTCAATCCGGTCACTGTAGTGTTCGAGGTCGAAGGGACTTGGCTTCAACTTATGTGTTGCGCCCTCCTCGATCGTCTGTCCCTAATTTCGGAAAGGAGACGGGAGTTTACCGGAAATGAATCGGAAACTAGGTGGTAGACTAAGTCGATATTCGTACTAGCGAACAGTCCAGTCGACTGGAAGACTATATACATGCGACTATCCTTGTACTATCTTTGCCGGTCATAAAACAAGGAGAAAGGGAGTACAAGGGGTCAATATAAAAGAGAAAACAAGGGAGTGAGGTACGCGATGGTCCTGCACGTCGGTTATCAAAGTATTGAGTCCTCGGTCGGAAACGGATTCGGGGATGGTGTCTCGGTCGTGACGGGAACGGGGGCGGGAACGTGGTTTATCAGTCGGACTTGTTGGGAACGGGAACTACGGAAAACAATCCTTCGTCCTTTCGGTTGGAAAGGTCTCGGAACAGAGGCGGGTGGTTGTGGGGGTTAGTGTGGGTTGTTGAAAGCATGGGCTATAACAGTATCCTCCCACTAGGACCGAGCCCTCGAGGTCCTAAGCTTGTCTTGCCGTGGATAGGGCGGAAAAGGACGTGGGAATGTTTTTAGGCGTTTGCACGTAATGGGCGTTCTCCGAGCGCCTGTTTGATCCTTCGTATATAAGGGGTTTTTTCTTTTATTGTTCGTTTTCCCTCTTTGATTCCTCCCCATGTCGGACCTCATGTGGGATGTCGCGGCGGATGTGTCGGAGGAGATGCGTGTCCTGAAGGCTCAGTACAAGGAACAGGTCCGTCTTCTGGAGGCGAAGCTTCGTCCTTTTGGTCGGAAAGGTCTCGGAACAGAGACGGGTGGTTGTGGGGGTTAGTGTGGGTTGTTGAAAGCATGGGCTATAACAACGTTATGGATCCTTTGAGTGGCTTTTCATGCCTTTCGGACTTTCTAATGCCCCTGCTACATTTCAGCGCTTCATGAATGACATTTTTGGTAATCTATTAGGCAATTTCACCATCGTCTATTTGGATGACATCCTCATCTATTCCAATGACGAATCCTTGCATATCAAACATGTTTGCAAAGTTCTTTGACGATTACGCAAGCACAACCTTTATGCTCGAGAAGACAAATGTTCCTTCCACCAAACATCCGTCGAATACCTCGGATATATCCTATCACCCGAGGGTCTTACGATGGTGGAAGACAAGGTCAAATGCATCACTCAATGGCCCGAGCTGCATAAAGTCAAGGACATCCAATCATTCCTTGGATTTGCGAACTTCTATTGAAGTTCATTTTCAACTATTCCTCTATTACGACCCCTCTTAATCAACTCACTCGCAAAGGTCTGGCTTGGAACTGGAGTGAGGAGTGTAGAGATGCATTTAATAAGCTAAAACTGGCATTCACATCTGCCCCCATCTTAACTCATTGGACTCCTGATTTACCCTTGATTGTGGAGACAAATGCATCAGATTATGCTTTAGCAGCTATACTCTCTCAACACTCCCCAGACTGTGAGCTTCATCCTGTCATTTTTCATTCCCGAACTTTCACCTCTCCCGAACTCAATTACGATGTTCATGATAAAGAACTGCTTGCAATTTTTGAAGCTTTTCAAAAGTGATGTCACTACTTAGAAGGTTCCAGCAACCCTGTCAATGTCATCACCGATCACAAGAACTTGGAGTACTTCTGTACAACCAAGTTATTGACTGGACATCAAGCTAGGTGGTCGGAATACCTTTCTCAGTTTAATCTCATCATTCATTTCAGACCAGGTCGTTTGGGCACTAAGCCTGATTTGCTCACTAGATGATGGGATGTCTACCTTAAGGAGGGGATGAGTGACTACGCCACCATTAATCCCTAGAACCTTCAACCCATCTTCTCTCAACATCAGTTGACCATGTCCCTTTGAGCCATGAGCCTCGTCGAACCTGTACTGAGGGCCTCGACTCTTATGGACACCGAGCACATCCTGAATGACATTAAACATCATCTTCCCTCCGACTCCTTAGCCCAGAAATACCTCGCAAATAACGATGATCCGAAGTGGCAGACTAATTCCAACGGTCTGTTACTATTCGACGATCACATATACGTTCCCGAGGCCCAAGACTTATGCTTACGTGTGTTACAACATAAGCATGATCACATTCTTTCTGGACACTTCAGAATTAACAAAACCATAGACCTCGTTAGACACGACTACAATTGGCCTGGCATGAGGTCATTTGTCAAAGACTACTGCAAATCCTGTACGACATGTATGCGGAATAAATCGCAACGTCACAAGCCCTATGGATTGCTCAAACAGCTTCTAGTGCCAGAAAAACCCTGTAACTCGATATCCATGGACTTCATCGAACAGCTCCCCACATCCTCAGGATTCACGGCCATCCTATTCATAGTCGACCGCTTTTCCAAACAGTCTATCTTCATTCCCACTTCTATTACCATCACTTCCACTCAGCTTGCAGAACTCTTCGTACTTCATGTATTCTCCAAACATAGCATTCCTTCTCATGTCACTTCAGATAGAGGCTTGGAATTTGTGTCTCACTTCTGGCGTTCTCTCAGGAAAGCCCTCGACATGAAGTTGCATTTCACCTCGGGCTATCACCCAGAAGGTGATGGCCAGACTGAGTGTACTAATCAGATATTAGAACAGTACCTTCATATCTATTGCAACTATCAACAAGACAACTGGGCTTTGCTATTACCCCTTGCAGAGTTCACCTATAACAACGCTCCCAGTGCCACCACTGGAGTCTTGCCTTTCTTTGTCAACAAAGGCTATCATCCCAATCTCACCATTCATCCCGAACATGACCTCCCTTTATCACAAGTGCAAGACTTTGTAGTTGACCTGGACGAGTTGTACCAGCAACTTTGAACCAATATCCTTGATGCTCAATAAATGTACCAGACCTCAGCTGACGCTAAATGACTTCCATCTCCAGACTTTCCTATTGGCAGTCTCACGTTTATCAAAGCCAAATTCCTCAGGATTACCCGTCCTGCGAAAAAGCTAGCTGAGAAGTTTTTGGGTCTATTTGAAATCATTGCACATCCTGGTACTCACTCAGTTACTCTGAAACTCCCAGGCTATATGAACGCAGTACATGCTATATTCCACATTTCAATGCTCGAGCCAGCCTCTCCTAATCCCATTCCAAATCGCATTCAACCACCTCCACCCCCAGTCATAATCGATGGCGAAACTGAATTCGAGATATCCGAGATCCTTGACTCAAAAATCAATAATCGATGTACGGTGTGCAAGTTGTTATACTTAGTGCAGTGGGCAGGATATGAAGGCACAGACCAAGAAACTTCATGGCTCCTTGCAACAGAACTCAACCATGCTTCAGAACTTGTTCAAGACTTTCACAAGTTGTATCCATCCAAACCTGGACCATTACCCATTCCATAAGCACCTCGCAATTTCTCTTCTGTTCACTCTCGCTCATTCCATTCATTATCACTCTCGCATTTCAGTTCCGTTCATTCTGTCTTCAAGTTCAAAAAAAAAAACCTCAATTCCAATTCACTCATTCCAACTCACAATTCAGCTTCTTCTTCTGTTTTCAAGTTCAAACTCTCAGTTTCCATTCCATCATTTCTTATTCCAATTCAACTCTTAATTCCGAACCTTTCACCCAATATTCACATTCAAGTCAAATTCAAAATTATACAATTAAGTCACCCATTCCTATTCTACAATCCTAATTCTACTTCTCCATCCTCCAAGTCATCAAAAGCGCTCCTTGGGTTTTCAGACCCCAACACCCAATTCTCCCAAGTTCCCTGCACCCTAGAAGGTTCCTGTACTATGTTTGCACTGGCGGATGTCCGATAACCTATCTGCAATGATAAGTTCCTTACCTCCGCTCACAATTCCTCATTGGTCATCCTCAGCTTGGCATTTTCATGCTTGCTATCTGCGACTTCACGCCGAAGTTCATTGACCGACTGCTTGAGCTCCACCAGAGCTGCAGTCAAGGCAATGACTGGGGAGGGCTGGGCAGGTGTAGGAATGGCAAGGGGAGGAGGGGGGACGACCATGGGAGGTGGTGAAGGAAGAGGTGGTGGAGATGGCATATGCGGTGGAGGAGGAGTAGGAGGTGAAGGAGTAGGTGGTGGAGGGGGTGGAGGCATGGGGGTTGACACCCTTATTTGCGGTGTCGGTACCACTGATGGTGGTAAGAGGGTGGATGGGTCAGGAAGTGGAGGGGATGAGGAATGAGAACTTGAGGTCCTGCATTGGAAGAGGGGAGTATGCATCCTAGGCTGGACTCTCATCCTTTTCGAAGGTCCTGGCCCATCCGAATCACGAACCTCAGGTGTACCTTCCCTCACCCTTTTCTTCCTCACACTTCCTTCAACTTCACTATTTGATGCCTTTCCTTTCCCTTTTCTCTTACTAGTACCCCTATCTTGCACATTGATTGAGCATCCAACTCCCTGCTCACTACACCACATGCATGCACCCAAATCCACCTCACCATCCCACTTCCTCAGACATGTGTTTCGACGCTTGATGCATCGATCACATGGAGCATCCGACTTATGACCCTCAATCCAAGGGGTATCCTCATTTTCCTCGACCAACCTGGCATCACAATAGAACATGACGAGGTTGTTGGTGTCGTCACCTCGCATTTCAAGGCAAGCATACTGAAGGAAACAACCGATAAGCAAAGAAGTTGAATTACGAGAGGAGGCTTACTTACCTTTGTACTTTTTGAGTGCAAGCCTTCAATCCACGGCACCCTCATGTCAATGGCACCTTGCGCATCTTCTTTGAGTTGTATCCTGGCACGTTCGATGGTGGATGACAAAGGGGTAGGGATGTCAATGGGACGAGGGGTGTTGAGGTATGATGTGATGGGCGAGCTGTATATGCCCATGAGTTTGCAGATGTACAAGGGGTTGATATACGAGTCTTCCATTGGCGACCTCAACGATGGTTACCCCCCAAACTCCCTCACAGTCACTCTTATACGCTTTTGCATTTCCAAACTCCAACAGGGCCACCGTTCTAGAACTTCATTTCTGTGGCCTCATGGGACTCAGCCGTAAGGGGGGGATAATGTCAGGAACTGTACACCGGCATACCCAACTATTCATTTCAGCCCACTCAGCCTAACTCTGCCCTCACTCGCCTATTCAACTATACGCCCTCAGCCCATGGACTATATGCACCTCGTGTATCCGTCTTGGCATCACATACTCCTGTCAATTCATTCATTTCATTTATGTCACACTCCATATGCTCGCTATTCCATTCCATCTTCATTTATGTCAATATCCTTTCATTTACATTCCGCTCCACTTTTATTTATTCACAATTCTGCTCAGTCTCTTATATCCAATTTGCTATTACGTTCCTTAAGGTAACTTCATTGGGAATCGGAGTGACACATCACTCCCCAATGTCGCGGAGGAGATCATTATTTGGGGTGTAGTATTTCCATTCTCACTTTTCATGATCCTCGGCTTTCTTATTCTATTATAGGAATCTAATTGACTCCTAGTAGATTTGAAAGTAGTATAAAGATCTTGTACTTCAGTAGTTCAGTCCTCAGTCAGATAATCTACCTGGATTTTCTACTAGCTAATTCTCTGTCTCACCTTTCTGAAATTAGGGCCAGTGCGACCTGGTGGGTGCAACACACAAGTTGAAGCCATACCCTGCCCCAAACCTTGCCATTGAATATCTTTGGGAGATTTTACGTTAATTACAATTACGTCATTCCTTCACATCGTAATATCTTCGGACCAACTTATATAAGAGTGCTTGCTGCACTAGATAATCCAGTGGATTATGGTGAGAGTAAGATTGATTGATTATTTTATGCTACAGAACTAGCCTATATATACTAATTCTAAGCTGATTATATAACTCCCTGATAAGGCAAGACTTTCCTGAAATTAGTGGAAGGGTGTGGAAAGAAATGAAAAGTCCTGAAAGCCTGTGGCAGTTACAAGTCACCCTTTAGTCACTAGTAATAAAGAAATAAGCAATATTCTCACAGCTGGTAGTCTCGTGACTGGAGACCTGTTTGCACTCTGACCACCACCACTAGCAGGGCACTTAACAAGTTCTAAACATATTCTCATAATTTCCACGTAGACACACTCCCAAAACATTGTCTGCACCTTTAGATACTGTCAAGCCCCCGATACCAAGCTCCGGTTCACTCGGTAGTACCGACCGAACAACCCTTGCCTTTAGTCCCACACACCAGTGACAAGTCATCCCTCGCCAGTACATTGTCTCGGTCCAGTACATTCGGCTCATCATTTGGTTCACTGTCCTCATCTCACCCCCTCTACTCATT
Organism: Chroogomphus rutilus; assembly: GCA_003314275.1. Classification (NCBI taxonomy): domain Eukaryota; kingdom Fungi; phylum Basidiomycota; class Agaricomycetes; order Boletales; family Gomphidiaceae; genus Chroogomphus; species Chroogomphus rutilus. The sequence continues at coordinate 10,667 of QLPI01000573.1, forward strand.
GACATTCATTCCCCTTCCTTCCCTGTAACCGATCCCCTTTGGGACATTTACTACTCGCCTATTATTCAGTCATGGCCCTATTGTTTTATATTCGGCCATTGTTCTATTTTCACTCACTCTTTTGTTCTCGATCACATTCATTGTTCTATTCTTGCCTACATTCTTTTGTTCTATTCTTGATCATTGTGGACAATACCTCCACATGGTTCTTCATACCTTATTGTTCTCCATTCCTTGTGCCACTTTGTTCCACATCTCACTTATTAGCCTATATAAGTAGCCAATGTATGTAGATGGTTCTTTGTTCTGGAAATCAACTAGGTTTACACCTTCTTGTCCTCCCTTCCCCTGTCCCAAGTCCTTTACCTGGGCCGACACTCTCGGCACTCTCCCAGGTATCCCTCTGTCCCAAATCAGTGGCACGCATGGGAAGTAGGGTGCAACGCACGAGCACGTTGAAGCCATGCCACTACTTCTAGCCTGCAGGACTTGGCCGTTATCCATCCAACCCCTTCGGCTTTCCTGAAGCCTGTCAGTATGTACGGTGCCTGACAGATACCAAAACCCTACCAGCCCTAGCCCTGATGTCAAATGACACACTGACAAGAGGGGCAAGGGGCAGGACCACCCCAAAACAGCATCTGGCGACAACCCCGACCTTGGCAAAGGCAAAACTCAACTCTCAGGGATGGATACAACCCAGAGAGACGATGGCCCTAGCCAGAGGAAAACAGACAGAGCCAACAAAGCAAGCATTACCCACCATCAAGAAATGGGTGCCAGCAAACTGCCCAACCACCAGAGGGGCAGCAGCAGATCCAGAAAAACTTACAAATGAGGAGATCAGAGGACTGCCAGGGCAGGAGATAACAAGTGCCAAGGAAGGTATGTAATATCTTGAACATACCCTACTGACAGGTGCCTCTTGGATGGCTAACATGCTATCCATTGTGCTGTTGAAAGCTACACAGTACAAAGGGGCACTATGACAAGTGATCAATGCGATGTGCTCCATGGCCTTTGTTCTGGAACAGTTAGAGGATGATGAGAGAGGCATGAGAATAGTGAGGATGGTAGAGGAGGGCATTACAGTAGAGAGGAATATTATCAAGTATACATACCAAGATCCTGGTAATTTGGCAGTGCTAACTGAGCAGTCATCCTACATCCACATACAAGTGTCCACGCCACATGCAAGTCACTTGGTATGCCGGTCTTGGCTCGGCACATCCACCACCCACATTCCTTGTCCTTATCCCTCACATACTCTATGCCATGTACCATCTATTAATCCTACCATGCCTACTCCTCATTCCTTGATCCGCCTCACCTCAGGACTTCCTGTCCTTGTTTTATCCTCGGCCACAACCATTGTGTTATAGTCGGGCACTCCCTATTGTCCTATCCTTGGCCACATTCCTATTATTCTATTTTTTATTATTCTATCCCCATTTACATTTCTTCATTCTAATTTTACTTGTTGTGGACAATACTCCCACATGCTCTGCATACCTTATTGTTCCACATTCCTTATTCCACATGTTGCTTCTTAAACCTATATAAGTAGGGCATGCATGTACATACTTCCTCATTCTGGGTATTGACTAGGCTCAGGGCCCTTACTTTCCCTCTCCTCTGTAAAGTCCTCTACTTGGGCCAGAACTTTGGTACTGTCAAGTACACGTACCGAGGATCCGATAACTCGGCAGTACCGACTAAAATACTCCATTAGTCACCAAGTACGAACCATTCAATGAGTTGTTCTCGGCCAGACGCGCATATCGGTCACACCCCTCATTCCTACGCCTACTCCTCACTCCTCGGACCACCTTACCTCGGGACTTCCTGCCCTTGTGTTATCTTTGGTTATGGCCTTGTTTTACAGTCGGGCATTTCCTATTGTGCTAGGGCACGTCCTATTATTCGGTCCTTCATTGTTTTATTCCCACCCTACATTCCTTATTCTAATTTTACTCATTGTGGACAATAACCACATGCTCTGCATACCTTGTTGTCCCACATTCCTTATTCCACATGTCGCTTCTTAACCTATATAAGTAGGACATGGATGTAGATACTTCTTCATTCTGGGTATCGACTAGGCTTAGGCCCCTTCTACCTTCTTCTCCTCTGTTAAGTCCTCGACTCAGGCCGGCACCCTCAGCATCCCCCCGAGTATCTGTCTGTTGCAAATACAGTGGCACGCATGGCAAGTAGGGCGCAACGTACGAGTACGTTGAAGCCAACGCCACTACTCTTGGCCTGCAGGACTTGGCCATAGTCCGCCCAACCTTTCGACAACACCCCTCGGCAGTACCGAAGTCCGTCAGTATCCGGCGCCTGACAGGTACCCCCTGAGTACCTCCTCTGTCCCAAATTGGTGGCATGCATGGCAAGTAGGGCACAACACATGAGTACATTGAAGCCAAAGCCACTACTTCCAGCCTGCAGGACTTGGCCATGACCTGTCTGCATCCTCAGCACTACTTAAGTTTGACAGCTTGACAAATATGCTCACAGATCAGATATGGGAAGCTATGACCCTGCCTTGCAAAGCTACCACAGTAGCTGAAGATGCTGCCAAGCTGTCTTGCCAGGCTGCAGAGGAGGCAGCAGCAATGATAACAGTGATACAGACTTCAACTACCACCGTTGCCACTTCAGCCATCAATATAAATGAGACAATGACAACCTACCGGGATGCCATGCTGAAGGCCTCAGTAGCACCACAGCAAACACCAGCAGAGGTACCTACCCTAGATCTCAGAGTATGAGCAAGAGAGGGAATCAAACAATTCCAAGTGCTGGTAGATGCTGCAAATATGGGAGAATGCATCCTGGCAGAACTAGACAATACCAAACTCATCCAAAAGGCTAATGAAGTCATCAGTAGCTGGACTTGGATGGCTCTCAAGCTATTATTAGTGCCGGATGGCTCACAAATGGCAGAGTCCTTCTTGAGCTCAACTCCAAGGAAGTGGTGAGGTGGCTAAATGAGGTGTGACACAGAGTTCAGTTTACTGAGGCACTTGCCCCTGATGCATGAATCAAAACACAGCTATTTCCACTTGTACTCCAATTTCTGCCATTACATTTTGAGCCAGAAAGGGAGGGTGAGCTGTGAGGTGTAGAAGAAAATAACCAGCTCCCCTGTGGTACAATTGACAAAGCTAGGTGGATCAAGCCTAAGTAGCACCGAGCTGCCAACCAGACCTGTGGACATGCTCTCATTACTTTCACCACACCAGAGGTAGCCAACAAAGTACTGACCAATGGCCTGATAGTATGCCAGAAATGAGTCTATGCCAAGAAGTGTAAAAAAGAGCCCACCTGATGCCTTAAATTCCATGGATAGAACTACTTGTCTTATGACTGCCCACAAGAGTATGATATATATAGTACCTGTAGAGGGAGACACAAAACCCTGGCATGCAACCAGATGAGGTAGTATTATGTGTTATCATGATCATGCTAGCTGGGCATGGACCTGTCCTACTTTTATAGGTAAGTTCAGGGAGCTTGATGCTAAACTACTTGAGAACCAGATGCCATACTTCCCCACTGAGGAAACTTGGACACACATATCACAGCCACCCAAACCACTGCCACCACTACTGATACCAACTACCCAGCCAAACATGCTACAGTACCCTGGAGGATGGCAGACAGTTTAACACCAGAAGAATGGATATAGGCAGACAACCCTACCTTATGGGAACAGGACACTATACCCACAGGAAGAACACCTCCCGGGGCCAGTACCCTCGCTTCTACAGGACAGCCTAGCTACCTCTCCCAATAATATTAACCTAAACCCTACTGATCAGAGGGGAGACATAGATGGAGAAGATGGGTTGCCCCCACCAGGCCACTTGCAATGAGTTACACACTAGAACCACAACCAAAGATGTTAGAAAAGAAATTGACCATATAGATCAAAACAATGACTCAATATAAAAGGGCATGAAGCCCATCGACGCGAAGACAAGATGTACGATGTTTACTCGAGTTGCATTGTACATTAAACCGGCACGCCATTTATTATGGTCGTGGGTTGGGCTAAAACCGACTAATGTATTGAAAACACTAACTAAACTACTTATACAACAGTGAGAAGGGAAAACTATACTACAAATGATGTCACAAATGATTCGCGGTGACAAGAGTCACACAAGTGACATGAGAACGTGCACATTAAAGATACATGCAAGAAATAAAGAAAAACAATGAAAATAAACAAAATAAATCATTTTTAAATCCCAACAAAAGAGACTGAGACTATACCAACAAAACCTCAATAAATCTGACAAGGCCCAATATAACCTTATCAACTTGGTGGTACATAAAGACTGGGACCTGCTACTGCTACAAGAACCTGACATAGATAAACTAGGGAATACAAAGGTGAACTATAACTGGCAAGTGCTATATCCTACTTCACATCTGACTGACTCAGCTACCAAGCGATCAGTCATTTTTGTGAACATGGCATTGGATACCAACACATGGTTGCAAATCCCAATCACAGGAACAAACAATGTAACAGCCATCTAGTTCAAGCACCCTGGAGGCAAAACAATGATATTCAATATATACAATGATTGTGAACACTTGGCAACATTGCAGGCAGTTGACAGCTTTATTAACTCAGAGTGGAGCCACATCATACAAAATAAGACAGATTCCATGATATGGTGCGGCAATTTCAACAAGCACCACCCTATGTGGGATGAGAAAAGGAATCATCACCTCTTCACAGCAGAGGCAACCAGGTCTGCAGAAGAGCTAATCTCACTTCTAGCAGACTATAACCTAGTCATGATGTTGCCAAGATACCTCCCTATATTGCAATCCATGTTGACTAAGAACTGAATGAGGGTTGACAACATGTTCTGTACAGACAACATTGTTGACTCAATCATCACATGTGACACCGCTCTAAGCAAAAGAGGCCCTGGCACTGACCATGTACCCATCCTCACAATGATCAACATTGAAGTAGAAATCAAAAAACCAGAACCATTTTGCAATTTCCAGATGGTTAATTGGGATGAATTCAGAAAGCAACTAGTGGAATAGTTAGAGGGTGTACCAGATGCAAAAGAGCTCAATACCATAGATAAGTTCAATGAGATAGTTAATAAGCTGACAGTGGCTATTCAGGACACTATAGACATAGCGGTACCGCTTTCAAAGCCAGTACCACATTCCCAAAGGTGGTGGAATAGGGAGCTATCAGAGCTAAAAAAGGCTAAGAACCAGCTCAATAATCAATCCTACATATATTGAGCTATCGCTGACCACCCTTCCCATGAAGAATATAGGCAAATCAGCGATAAATATGGCAAGGCGATTAGCAAAGCAAAGACACAGCACTGGGTAGACTACCTGGAGGGACTCGATGATGGATGGCAAACAAGTACCTGACCAACCTAGCCACTGATGGGGAGAGATCATGGATCCCCACTCTACATACCTTTGGCCCTGATGGCAGTGCACATATGGCAGAAACCAATAAAGACAAAAGTAAAGCTCTTGCACTAGCATTCTTTCCACCCAAGCTGGCTGAGTCACAGATACCACCAACCTACCACTATCCAAAACGAGTACATCACACCTTCCAGCAGCTCTATGAGGACTAGCTCAGATGCCAGCTAGGCTAACTGAAGCCTTACAAAGCACCAGGAGACAATAGGATCCCAAACATAGTTCTAAAAGAATTAGCCGATCTGCTTGCTAAGTACCTCCTATGCATCTACTGGGCCACTTTCACTCTGAATATGACAATTGGAAATCTTGGATTACAGTGGTGTTACAGAAACTGGGCAAGGCCAGCTACAATGTCCCAAAGTCATACTGGCCTATCGCACTACTCAACACACTAGGGAAGTTACTGTCAGTAATAGTAGCAGAGGATCTCATCTATATGACTGGGAAATACAACCTCCTCCCAGCCAACCACTTCGGAGGAAGACCTGGAAGGACAACTACAGACTCTATCCACCTAGTTGTTAACAAAATAAAGGGAGCCTGGCATAGAAAGAAAGTTGCAGTCATGCTCTTTCTGGACATTGAGGGAGCATTCCTAAATGCTGTCACAGATCGCCTACTCTATAATATGAGAAAGTGGAAAATACCAGAGGCCCATGTACTTTTTGTGGAATGGTTACTAGATGGCAGATGTACCAGACTCAAATTTGACGATTTCCTATCAGAATGGGTGCCTATAGATACTGGTATAGGACAGGGTGACCCTGTTAAGACTCGGTAAAGCCGAGGAGTCGGTCATGTCCTGCAGACCATTTGAGGTGGCTAGGCTTCAACATGCTCGTGCATTGCGCCCTGCTGTTCTGTGCATGCTACTGATTTGGACAGAAGAGAGGCCCAGGAAGATGCTGAGAGTGTCAGCCCAAGTGAAGGACTTTAGACTGGAGAAAGGTGAACAAGGGGATGTAAACCAAGTTGATATTCAGAGTGAGAAACTATCTACATATATCCACTACTTATATAGGTTAAGAAGCAAGATGTGGAACAGGGTGGCATAAGGAATGGAGAACAATAAGGTATCAAAGATCATGTGGAGGTATTGTCCACAGTGATCAAGAATAGAATAAGAAATGTAAGCGAGAATAGAATAATGAAATATGGCTGAGAATAAGATAATGAGGGAGTGGATGAGAATAGACCAATGGAAAATGGCTGAAGATGAAACAATAGGGCCATGACCAAATAATGAAGGAATAATAAGTGTCCTGAGGAAAATGGGTAAGGGGATGGATGGGGAATGAGAGAATAGTAGAGGATAGAGGGGATGGGATGAGAGGAGTGGTCCAGATAATGTACTGGATGTGCCAAGCTGAGACCATGTGATAGTGAGGGATGATATGGGTGAGGGTCGGTTGGTTAGTATTGCTGAGTGAACCGGGACTCAGTATTGTGGACTTGACAGACCCTCTGTCTATGATCCTATACCTGTTTTATATGCTAATCTCCTAGACATCGCCTCTAGGAAAGGTCAGGCAGTGGTAGCCTATGTAGATGATGCCAACCTTGACTCAGAGGGAAGCACATATGAAGAAGCATATGATAGTTTAAGGGAGATGTTACTGAAAGAGGATGGGGCAAAAGAATGGACTTAGACTCACCAGTCACACTTTGAAAAGTCAAAATTCGCAGTGGTCGGCTTCTCACAAAGACGAGTCCCAGACCCTGTATGCCTAGGCAAGACCATGCAAGAGCTAAGGCCAGACTTCAAGTACAAAGATATAAAAATACAGCCTACCTCAGCCTACAAATTCCTGGGGGTTTACCTTGACGAGGAGCTTCGATAGAGAACACAGGCAGAGAAGGTGGTAGCCAAAGCTGTTAAGTGGACACTCCTAGCTCGCAGACTATCTAAACCCTCTACAAGGGTCCGAGCAACGTACATGAAGCAACTGTATTGTACAGTAGCCATCCCTAAATTCACATATGTAGCTGATGTCTGGTTTACGCCAATTGTCAGGCATCAGGAATGCCGACCATTGCATGGGCCGAGCGCTATTACAATAGTGCCAGCTTCATAATGTTGTCAGGGATCGGCTAAGTCCTAGAGACCAATTCTGGGTGGCTTGGCTTTAACATACTCATGCATTGCACCCCTACTTTCCATGCATGCCACTAGTACCCAGAAGGGTGCCGAGGGTGCCGGCCTGAGTAAGGACTTCAGACAGGAGGAGGGTAGACAAGGAGACCTATGCCAAGTTGATATCCAGAATGAGGAAATATCTACATACATGCGCTACTTATATAGGTTAAGAAGCGAAATGTGGAATAAGGAATGGAGAACAATAAGGTATGTAGAATCATGTAGAGTGTTATGGCCCATGCCGCCAAATAAACCCACATTAAACCCCACAACCACCCGCACTGTTTCCAGGACCTTTCCGATCGCTCAAAGTCTGAATAACCGATTTCCGGATTTCCAATGCACCATTCCGAGGTTCCGTGTTTCCGAACCTCCGAAGATTCCAAAGTCAAGGTTCCGCTCCTTTGATAGATGACGCGCAGGATCATCGCGTACCTCACTCCTTTGTTCTTTGTTTTATATTACCCCTTGTACTCTCTTCCCCCCCTTGTCTTTACTTGGTAAAAGATAGTACAAGACTAGATACATGTATATAAGTCACCAGTCGACTGGACTATTCGCCAGTACGAATATCGACTTAATTCTGCGTCGTAGTTTCCAATTAAGTTCCGGTAAACTTTCTGACTCTCCGAAATTAGGGACAGACGATCGAGGAGGGCGCAACACATAAGTTGAAGCCAAGTCCCTGCGACCTCAAACCACTTGTACCACCCTATACCGTGAACAGTCCCAAGACCCTGACTTTCCGTCCCCATTCCGAGTCTGCGACCCTTAGTCCCTCCATCCCTGGAGTACGAACCCCCCTTCGGAAATCATTCGGAACCCTCCAGAAACCCTCCCGGAAGCCTCTAGCTAAGCGTCGACACGCGGATTTAACATAGAGGTATTGTCCACAATGATCAAGAATAGAATAAGGGATATAAATGAGAATAGAATAATGAGATATGGCCGAGAATAGAATAATGGGAGAGTGGGTGAGAATAGAACAATGGAAAATTGGCCGAACATAATACAATAGGGCCATGACCAAATAATAGGTAAATGCCAATCATCCCAAAGGGAAATAGGTAAGGAGAAGGATGTGGGATGACAGAATAATAGGGAAAAGAGGGGATGGGGTAGGGAGAGTGAACCAAGTGAAGTGCCAAGTATACCAAGCCAAGACCACATACTGGTGAGGGACGACTTGTCACTGGTGTGTGGGATTTAAACAGTAAAGGTTATTTGGTATTGCCGAGTGAACCAAAGCTTGGTATCGTGGACTTGACACTGATCTAAAGGGTGAAAGGGAAAAAGAGAGCAATGGGCTCAGTAGGGGTGGTACATAAGCTAACTTCTGTGCGGCACATATCTACCATCGCTATCACCAGAGCCATGAGCACTACTGCCAGTGATGTGCTAGAGGCCCATGCCAATATATAGCCAGTTAAGCTCCTACTGGCAGGCATCTGCTATAGGGCTGCTAGCTGCATGACAACCCTTCCCAAGCAGTATCCTCTCTATCACCCTGTTCGCACCTGTGCCTGTCGACTAGTCAAGAAGCACCCATCTTCAATACACCATCTGTTCCATAGATTCAATCTAGACCCATATGCATATGAAGAAATCACCCCTTTTGTTCACACACCAGATGCACCCAGGCTCTACTCTACTGAAATAGCCAACTCCAGAGAAGACTCAAAATAGGCCAATAGGGACAGCACAGCAGACGCCAAGGTTTACACTGATGGCTCTAGACTAGATGGTTTTGCAGGGGCTGCAGCAGTTCTGTACAAACAGGGAAGAAGGATTATGGCCCTATGATTCCAGCTGGGACCTCTTGCCAATCATATGACATATGAAGCTGAAGCAGTCAGTGTTATACTAGCACTCGAGCTGCTGGGTCACGAGAGGGGTATTAAAACAGCAACAATCTTATTGGACAACCAAGGGGTAATACAGGTGATAAGAAACATCTGACCTAGACCAGCACAATACATCCTGTGCCATGCCCATAACATGGTGAACAAGGTTGCAACACCCTCTTGCAGGCATCATATGGCCCTAAAAATAGCCTAGATATCAGGCCATGATGACATTACTGGCAATAAGGATGCAAACCTAGAGGCTAGAAAGGCAGCAACAGGGGAGACCAGCCAGATGAGTACACTCTCTACATTTTTAAAAAACTGGGACACTGTCAGGCAGCCTTGCTACAGCATGGCAAACATTTGGTACAGATACAGGAGACACCTGGCAAGAAAGATGGAAACTGTTGCCTTGCTATGCCCGGATGGCAAGGATCGATAACAGTCTCCCCTTATGCACGTATCTCAGTGATACAGCAGGCTTCACACATGCATAGCACAGCTTGATTACATAGCTGCAGACTGGCCATGCACTGCTCAACAAACATCTACACTGAATCAAAAAAGCACCCTCCCCCATATGCCCCACATGCCACAGAGCAGATGAGACGATCTCTTTTGTCTCTTGAGATTACTTTACTGTAATTTCTGTTTCAGCCTCACCCTCATTTTAGAGTGCATTGACTGGGTTATCTGTTCAGTCCACTTACTTCCTCTTTCCTCTAAGTGTATTCCCTTTCATTAGAATATCTCTGGACTCCTAAGGGTCCGGAACCTACAGACTTTGATAGTCTCATTCATTGCTGCTAAAAAATGCATCACTTTCTCACTGTATTAGCTTGCTAGAGTTATTACACAGTTTGTGACCAAGGTACAAATATTAAATTATTTCCAGAGTTATGCTACAGCAGGGTTTGAAACTCTTCTTTGTCTCACTTCACTACACACAGTGCTTGACTGGAGTATTATATCTTTAACACCAAGGTCCTGTCCAGGTTCCAAAACAATTATGACCCTCAGTATTATGAAATTAGCACCTAGTAAATTCTGGTGGGCATAACACATAAGTTGAAGCCATGCCCTATTACAAGCCTTGCCATTGTTGCAACATTGGGGAGATTTTTCATTAGAACTATTATGATTATATCCATTCAGTTCTTAACCCAGGCAGTCTTTAGCTTTGTCAAGATCAAGTTTCATGAAAATAACCTTGAACAAAGTTCTTACATAGGTTCAGCAAACTTGTTACCTTGTCAATGTTCAAAACAGGGCTTGGCTTCAGCTTATATGCTACTCCTTCTAAACCTCATAAGTGCCTAACTTTGGATAGCAAGGTAGATAGATGTGGGTGAGTGAAGAATCTTAGTCAATTTTCTGATTAACTGAAAACTAATCTATATGCATCATATATACTACACTAGTATTTCAAATTGGCTCCTGGTTTCAAATCAAAGAACAAGGGGAGATCTCCTATAAGAACCAAAGAACAACGTGGTGGATAAAACAAATAAGCAAGCAAGCAAAGCTTGATACAATGCTGTTGTGAGGTTTAACAGAGTTACTATAACAAGAAAATAGTATACATAAGTGGAGAATTAGAGGAAAACAGTGTTGAATGGGGTTATTAACTATAAAAGGAAATTGATACAAGTAAAGTCCAGACTGGAGGGAGGGCTCAGTCTAGACCATGTGGCATTATATATATTAAACTAGTATTTCAAATTAGATCCTGATTTCAAATCAAAAAAAACAAAGGGAGATCTCCTTTAAAAACAAAAGAACAATGCGATGGATAAAACGAAGCAAGCAAGTGAAGGTGCTAGATTAATCAGAAAATTTAAGAGAACACTAATATTTTTCTAGCATTATATCATTCATTGGAAGGTAAATTAGAGCCGGACGGGATTAAGGTCTACAATAACAACCTGCCCTGATTGATACCCAAAACATGCTTTGGATTTAGAGAATGAATATGAGGAAAAGCCACGAAACTCAGGGGGGAAGTAGCAAGATGCAAACGGAGGGTCTGTAAGAATCCAGTCCTTATCCCAAGATAGGGACACAAGATGCTCCTCCGGGGCGACCATTTGAAATGCGCCTGGGAAGATATGGGTGACTCGGCTTCCGTCTGGCAATGCGGTGGATGCATATTCGAACAATCGAGTCGATTCGCCGGTGCTGAGATTCCAGACACGAACTGACTTATCTATTTCACCGGAGACGACTTGTGTTCCATCAAGTAAAAAAGAAACGGATGTGATCCAACAGGGATGTCCCCCGAGTATATGCTCTGTTAACCCGGTAGTCGCATTCGATATCCGGAGTGAGCCGTCTTGCGAGCCAGACGCAACATATGTACCATCAGGGGAGAAAGAAACACTCCTCACGGAATCTGAATGACCCCCAAGTATCTGCTCGACCTTCACTGTCCTGGTATTCCAAATCCGGACAGAGTGGTCGACGGAACCAGAAACCATACGTGTCCCGTCAGGTGAAAATGCAACACACCGCACCGGAGCTGAATGACCCGTCAGTGTGTGCCTTAACCTGCCTGTGGCCATATTCCATATCCGCACTGACATGTCGCCTGAACCAGACACGATTTGCTTGCCATCAGGGGAGAAGGCCAAACAATTCACATAATCCGCATGACCCTCCAGCACACGCTCCACCTCTCCAGTGCCGGCATTCCAAACCCGTATTGAGTTGTCTTCTGACCCAGAAACAACCCGTGTGCCATCAGGCGAGAATGCCACTGACGTCACCCAACGAGAGTGTCCCAGTGGCAGTGTTCTCTTCCCCGGAATCACATGCAAAGGGCGAGATGTGTTGCGTGGTCTTTCACGTGAAACTGTACTTGAACCGCGTTCTGTCTTTAATTGCTTCACATCCCAAATCCGGACAGAGGAATCGCCCGACCCAGACACGATGCGTGTCCCGTCACGCGAGAATACAACAGACAGCACTGCACTCGCATGTCCCTTGAGCACGTGCTCTATTCTTCCCGTCCCCGCATTCCAGATGCCGATCGAAGAGTCAAGCAAGCCAGCCACGATTCGTGTCCCGTGAGGCGAGAAGGCAACGGAGAACACCGCACTCGGATGTCCTTCCAGTACGCGCTCAATCTCCCCGTTGGTAGGATTCCAGACACGGACTGACCTGTCATTGGAACCAGACACAACACGTGACCCGTCAGAGGAGAAAGTGACAGACAACACACAATCTGAATGACCCTCCAATATGAATGTGGGCTCCATCTCTCCGTTTGCTTCATTCCAGATTCTCACTGTCATATCATCCGACCCAGACACGACACGTGTACCATCAGGCGAGAAAGCCACAGACTCTACCCAATCGGAATGCCCCTCTAGTTCCCGCTCTGTTTCTCCAGTAACCACACTCCAGATTCGAATGGACTTCCACGACCCAGACACGACGCGCATCCCATCAGGAGAGAGAGCCACAGACAGCACCCAGTCCGAATGTCCCTCATATGTGCCCACCGTCTCTCCTGTATTTGTATCCCAGATCCGCACTGACTTGTCACTCGAACCAGACACGACACGTGTCCCATCATGCGAGATGGCAACACACCGCACAATGTCTGAATGCCCCACCAGCATGCGTTCCAACTCGCCCGTAGCCGTGTCCCAAATACGAACAGACTTGTCGTAGGACCCAGAGACAACTCGGCTGCCGTCACTAGAGAACCTCACAGAGGATACGGCCGCACGGTGTCGCATGACTTGCTCGAATGTCAGCCCCCATGAATCTGCAACACCCACAACGACTTTAGCTTGAGGTACGCTGCACAAGGATGTCGCATATTTCTGTCGGAGTAGGGATTGTTTGGGAATCCATGTCAACGCCGAGCGATAGGTGTTGAGGCAGTGATGGCTTATAGCTTCAGATCCCATCTGGAGGCATCGACGAGCATCATCGAACAACAACCAGAGCTTGTTGTGCATCGTCCGGTATTTCTGTAAGATTGATGAGCTAGAATTCATTTCCAAACAGCAAACTCACCGATATCGCTTCTGTTGCCTTGCGAAGAGACTTGATACCCGATTCTAGCTCACCAAATGCACTGAGGCACTCGAACCAATGCAATATGTGGTTATCGGCGAATTCAGAAACACCGTGGAGCATCATCGATGGATTTGCAGGGGACGGCGCTTCTAGAAGATGAAATGCCCAATACATGCACGAGTATCGGAGGGCCTCCGGAATTACACCAGGATCGGTGATTTCATGAGGGAGTGTTCCAATCCTATCTTCAGCCAAGTCACAAATATTACGGCAAAGTGACTTATTCATACATTGAAGACAGTTGGTGGCCAGTTTATGGTGTGCATCCAATTCATCTACGCTGTGCGCTAGGCAGCGCTTGGGATCAACGATGAATTCAAGGAAAGAGGCGTGGAAGATGGTGACATGTCCATCGTTGGTGGAGGGAATATGGATTACAGAACGAAATCGAGATAGGTCAATCTCAACCTGACCGCATGTCTTCTCTAACAAGGAAGCGATCCCGGTGATGGACAATGGGATTTGCACACAGACCACCGCGGCAAGCAATTCCTGTCTCGCCATCTTTTCTGAGTCAATCAGGAGATTCCTGAATGCCTCCTCCATAATCAAATTGTAGAAACTGTCCAGAGACGGGAGAGGCAACGCCGAGTGTGTGAGTGAAGTTATACGCGTCTTTGGATTTATGTCAGTGTCATCGATATACCGCACCGCAGTAGCAGCATATATGAATAATCCATCCGACTGGTCAACAAGACTCTGTATCTCGGGTTCAGATGGCCAGGGAAGATTAAGCTCAGAATATCCATGCTTTGTTCCAATATTTGACAGTGAAGATCTCAGATATGTTTCGATATCGGTTTTTTTGTTGTCCAGTAATGATCCTTTATGAAGTGAAATTTCCTGAAGAGAAGATGCAGGACTGTGATGGAAGGATGAGGTGATCCATGTCTCAGGTCGACTTGTAATAAAGAATTTCAGAGGTATGTCAACTACACCATCAATGATTGCCTTTATCAGCAGCTTTACTCTCTTAGGTTCCAAACATTCGTCCAAAGCATCTATGACAACAATATTGTCAAGTATATGTTGGCTTTCTGCAACAAGCTTGATGGGCTCTATCACCAGGGACTTGAATTGGTCAGAGATGGAATTGAGATCGGCTATATCAGGTGTGTTCATCAGGAGATCATGCATTGCTATTCGGATCCTGGAGTTAGATCGAGCAAGCATGTTGGCAATCGTAGGAATGATTCGTGTTGCATCGGTCAATGCTAAGCTTGAGCGAGAACAAAAAAAGCTGGCTCCAAGGATCTTCTGCTGATCCAAACGCTGGCTGAGAGTGTGAGCGATGCTTGTCTTTCCCGTTCCGAGCTGACCATTTAGCCAGTACACCTTTGCAGCTGAAGCATCGTGTGCCCATCTCTCAAGGTCATCCAATATCCGTACACGTGTGTTCTCCATGCACCCGGGAAATTCGACATCTTCAGCAGCGTTGCGTGTGTTGTAAGATGCCCGTTTAGCAGGATTGAGCAACCCTAAAACATCGACCGGAGGGTCTACACAGACGTGAGGATGGAAGTGAGATGCTCTCAGTGGTCATCGCACTTACTATTGGCAATCGATATATTCACGCCATACTTTGAATCTGCAACGGACAAAGAAAATGCTTCAGATCTTTAAGACCCTGTTATTTGCCTAGAGAGCACGCTCACTGAAGGTGACATTTCTCCAGTCAAGGTTCATGCCTCCCGACGAAGATGTAGATTGCGGACCAGTGTGCAAGAGTTCAGAGATGATACTGTTAGGTGATGATGGAATGAATGGGTCGATGCAGCGATGTGGAATGTGCAAAATAAGTTCGCACGCAAGTTCACAGGGGCGTGCGATGCCAGCGCCAAGTGCTAATAGAACACTCTGCGCGTCACTCGAGATGATTTCTTGAAGGAAACGAGCTAGCCGACGAACATGCAAAGAGAGCAGCCGGAGGGGACGTCACGCCAACCAACGACCTTCCAGAGCTTCTCAGAAAGCGCCTTCCGGCAAGTATCGTAGCCCTGAAGGCCAACCGGAAGAAGTCTGTCCTCCAGCGCTGGAGGAGAGTCTGGTCAAAATCACCCCGATATGCCAAAATGTCCCAAATAGACTCGAAACTGCCAAACCATCAAATCTATAAGACATTGAGCTCCCTGCCCCGTAGAGCGACTAGCATCCTGATACAACTGCCCACCGGCCACGTATCCCTCAACTCTTTCCTGAAGAAGATAAAGGCATCGGACACAGCGTTATGCAAGCAATGCCGCCAGCCGGAGACTGTAGTGCACTACCTCAAACACTGCAAACGATACACAGAGCAGCGCAACCAGCTCAGACACAAGGCAGGGAAGGCCAGTCACACCACTCATCGGCTGTTGGGCGACCCCAAGATCATCCCCGCCACCTTATGCTTTATTCAGTCTACACGCCGCTTCGATAAATACACCGATGTAGCACCCCCCCAACCATTGACCAAACCACAAACACCCCTCACTCCAACCTGGATCGGCTCTCGTTTTCTGCCGGCCCCCCTATCTTTGAGGGATTGGCCCTCTTGTGCCTCCCCGGCCAATATTTTCTTACACCCCAGTCAGATAGAATACGTGATATGAG
>QLPI01000575.1:0-12964 GCA_003314275.1 Chroogomphus rutilus
ATATGCCCACTATCAAGGTGAGTAGTTCTATGGCATGGATTGCAAACAGTTCACATTGATCCTGATCTAGTAAGACTTTCATGATGTTCAACACAGAATCTAATGTCCAAACAGTCTATGTAACGACTTCGTTCACTTGGGTAATAGTATGTCTCCTCTAGCCCTCACAGGAATACAAGGTGACAACGACTCTAATTTCTGACTCAACAATTTATCTATCTATTCCACCAGGGATATTAATGGCACGATCATATGCGGTGTCCATAAGAAAATGACTCTTGTGGTTCTCGGTGTTTTGTTTATTGGCAGTGCCGGGCTTTCCGTGGTATGTAGTTCATGTTCTCACTTTGTCATGACCGATAAAAATTTACTCCACTGCATAGTTTTTTGCAGCAATAAACCATTGTGAACAAACTGATATGGAGATGAAGACGCTCTCCTTGTGAGTTATTATGATTGTATTCCTTCACATGTTCACTCACAGAATTTTCAGATGTGAGGCTTCCCTCGTTTCATTCCTGTTTTACTGCTTATGTATTCTCCAGTATATACTATTAATGATATACTCCTCATTCTTTTTGACACAGTAGCTGTTACAACCTTGCTTTCCAATTCCCTTGGAACCCTGAGACAGTTGAGAGAGTTCCGAACACTCGACACAAAATCATTAATTCAGGTCTTGATTGAGCAAAGTATGTCTCCCAGTGCTATCATTTATTGCACCTAATTGTTATTGAGGTCTGCTACGATATGGGTATCTGTTTTATGATTGTTTTTCAAATCTTTCGTCTAATCTACAGACAGATTCATATTACTGTAACAATAACACTAAGCAACACGATCACAACGAAGGTAGTCCTCCATATCATGTTGCATCCCATTGTCTGAGTAATGATTATGACAGGTCTTAAGAGTAAATGCTTCATTGAATACAACTCATGTGAATAACAAATTAATCAAATGTCAACAGCACATCAGTAATGGCATTCTTAATCCTGTGCAATCCAGGTCAGAGCCCTGCAATGCAACTATTTGGACTTGACTGATACCTCATATAGCCTGTCTGTCATCATCATCTGTCGGATTCATTTGGACCTCCAAGAGAAGAATTCATATCTTAATGGCACCATCCACTCCTCATCCCATCCAATAGGCAGCTTCCATGCAGCTGCACGATGGATCCACGACGCCATTATGGATGAATTCGGTGACCGGAGCCTCACCGGGTCGCTTGACACTGGGATTCCATTGTCTAACGAAATAGAGATGGAGGACCTCCCCGGTTCAAATACAGATCGGATTGATCTCGATGAGTATCCATGGGCCTGCAGGAGCTTGGGAGACTTAGAGAACATGGCTCCTGCGGGATCACAAAATTTAGGCAAGCTTTTTTGGCTATTTCTGCTGTGGCAGGTTGTGACAGTTCTCTGTGATTCAATCTTGCATCCAGATATGGTTGAACATGTGTAGATACATTTGACAGGGGATGGCCCTTCATTTATTGCAGGAAAAGAAGCAGCGTAATGGCATTGGCTGCCAACTTAGGATGATATCTCCACTTATCCTCTGTTATAGATAGCCCTGATTAATTATAGTGCAATTAGAGCAGTAATATATACTCAAAAGACTCAGTCAATTTTATCTTATGTAGGCTTTCTCTTACAGGCAATGAATTGGTTCAGAAAATTAATAAGTACAGAAGTGAGAAAAAGGCAATACCAATTTTCTCTTACGGACTAAACTCAGCATCAGCTGGAGTAATCAGGAAAATCAAAGGCTAGTAAGCCAAGCATCTCATCAAATTCTAAATTAGGAGTAGATTACAATCTGTGAAAAAGCAAATGACATGTCCAATATTAAAGCAATTATGTGTGAGTTGGTAGTTGAGAACTATAACTGACTTTACATGACAAAAGGAAAATAACATTTGTGATCATGAATCATCACTTAAAACTACTATTCATTGGAAAGTATCACTAGTTATTATGAATAATTTGTTATGATATAATAATATTTGGTCACATCATAGATCAAATACTCCAGTTGTCCTCTGTGAACTCTGCTGTCCAATATCCTTTCAAATTTATACTCTGGAACTCCATCTCAGAGAATAGGAGGAGGGGGAGGTTGAGCATGCTGCTCAGGGATGGGAACCTTTTCATAGGGAAGCGGGAGGTTGACTGAGAAAACTGGGTGGGTATGATCAAAGGATTGTGGAAGCTGGAGGTAGACATTCCATGAGACAACCTTGTTCACCATGTAGAGACCTAACCATTTGTGATCTAGTTTCTTCATTGGGTGAGTTGTTGTGGTATATTGTGAATTTAGCCCAGACTTTATCACCTATCTTTGATGAGGGGGCAGTCTGTTAATGCAAAACATAGACTCATACCATGTCATCTGTAGCCTTTACCAGACCAGTGCAAACCTCATCTATGGCTGCTTTCATATGTATGGTAAACTCCTCCAGTGTTTCTAATCCAGTTTCTGGAGTTTTCTCTAGTCATTGGGTGTTAGTGTTAGGCCTCAGTAATGCCAAAGGTGTGGGCTGAAACTGGCCAAGTTCTGCAGGCCAGTTGTAGTGGCTTGGCTTCAACATGCTCATGTGTTGCGCCCTACTTTCTGTGCATGCCACTGATTTGGAATGGAAGAGGTGCTCGGGAGGATGCCGAGAGTATTGGCCCAAGTAGAGGACTTCTAGACAGAGGGAAGGAGAGCAGGAAGGCATAAACCTAGTTGATACTCAGACTGAGGAACTATGTACATGCATTCACTACTTATATAGATTAAGAGGTGGAATATGGAATAGGGGTGGCATAAGACATGGAGGAAAGAATAAGGTATAGAGACCATGTGGAAGTATTGTCCACAGCGATCTAGAATAGAACAATAAGATGTAAATGAGAATAAAACAATGAAATATGACCGATAATAAATGAGTAGGAGTGTGAGGGAAAAATATAACAATAGGGGGTGGCCAAATATAAAACAATAGGGCCACGACCAAATGATAATGAATAATGAATGTCTCAAGGGGAAATGGGCAAAGGGAAGGATGGGAAATAAAGGAATAATAAGGAATAGAAGGGATGGGATAGGGGAAGTGAATCAAATCATGAACCAAATGTACTGAGCCAAGACCACATACTAGTGTGGGAGGAATGACTTATCACTGGTGTGTGGGATTAACGGTAAGGGTCATTCGGTCAGTACTACCGAGTGAACCAGAACTCAGTATCGTGGGCTTGACAGTATCGCCAGCCTTAGTGGCTGAACCCAGGAAGCCGGTAGGCAGTGTGAGGTTCACAAGTATGAGCAGGGAATAGAGGAGACGGCTGTTGTTTAAGACAAAGGGGGGACATGAGGAGAAAAGAGTGGTGGAGGCCCCCTAGGCAGAGTGGTGCTTTGTGTTTGACAGCCTGTAAAACAAAAAGGCTTTGTCAGGAGTCAGTGGGTTGGTTTGGCCGATTCTAAGGACTGTGCGTGGGGGTAGGTTGTGTTAGGTCATGATTTTATTCCCCTGCATTTGTGTTTTGCACTTGCATCTTTGTTTCTCTTTTGCGCTTTTCTCTTTTGCATTTGCGTTCTCTGGTGCTTAAAATAAGCACCCATAATGACGCACCATTGCACACCTTTGGGTCTTGTCTTTAGCATCCATATTGACAAGTCCCAAAGGTTAGTAGTTACTCTGTTATATACAAGTCTTTAGCATCCATATTGACAAGCCCCAAAGGCCATTGTTGCTCTCTGTGTGTGACAGTTAAGAGTCTCTAGACCTTCCCTGCCAACAGGTTGGTGACCTTTGCCTGAGTGATTTTCATCTAGGTGGGGGTGTTTGACATGGTCACTGGGTTAGATTGGCCAGGAAGATGGGCCAACTTGGGTCCAAGGTGGTTCAGAAAAGGGTTTCAGGAGAGGGAGGAGTAGAATGGGGGAAATGGGGAATAATAATAAAAAGGGAGCAGATTTTGGTAGAGACCAAAAGAGAAACAGATTAAAAGAAAA
The DNA here is from genome assembly GCA_003314275.1 of Chroogomphus rutilus. Classification (NCBI taxonomy): domain Eukaryota; kingdom Fungi; phylum Basidiomycota; class Agaricomycetes; order Boletales; family Gomphidiaceae; genus Chroogomphus; species Chroogomphus rutilus. The sequence continues at coordinate 4,006 of QLPI01000575.1, forward strand.
AAAGGGGAAATGGTAGGAGAAAGGAGGCATGTGAGAGCCCTTAATTGGGTTCTAGAGGCCATGGACCTGGCTCATCAGGGTAGGCAAGGTGGAATTCTGCTACAATCTCAGGAGTGTTACCAAGCTTGGTTGCCAGTAGCCAAGACGTTTCATCCTCAGTGCTTTCATATCCCATCCAACGAACTACTGTAGGTACAGGAGGGGACAAGGCCTGCATCTTTGATCGGTTTTCAAGTCAAGGATTTTGACTATTTTGTACTCAATTTCTGCATCAATTTTGACAGGGGGAGGAGGAGGCTGAACTTGATCGGGTATGGTGTTGGGGGTAGAGGGTTCAAGCATTGAGACATGGAATACCAGGTGTATTGCCTGCATGGAGTTGGGCAGATGGAGAGTGTAGGAGTGGGTGCCAACTTGAGCGATTACTTCGAAGGGGCTGAGATATTTCTCTGCCAGCTTTTTGGAGGGTCAAGTGGTATGGAAAAACTGAGCTTTAGCGAACACTGAGGATCTGACATGGAATTTGGGAGCAGCAAGTCTCTGGGTGTCTGCTGAGACTTGATATCATGATTGAGTGTGACTGATTTGTTCTTTCAGAGCTTCATGGAGTTGGTTTAGGTCTACAGCAAATTTGTGCACTCGAGAGGAGGCAAGATCACGTTCAGGGTGTACAGTGAGGTTCAGATGATGTCCCTTTGGCAAAGAAGGGAGAGATGCCCATGGTAGCATTTGGAGCATTATTGTAGGCAAATTCGGCTAGTGGCAACAGTTTGACCAGTTGTCCTGTTGGTAGTTGCAGTAAACTCGAAGTTACTGTTCCAGGGTCTGGTTTACATATTCAGTTTGGCTGTCGGCTTCCAGATGGTAGCCTGAGGTGGAGTGTGTTGAATTTCTGTAGTGCTGAGCAAGGATGTTATGGCCCATGCCACCAAATAAACCCACATTAAACCCCACAACCACCCGCACTGTTTCCGGGACCTTTCCGATTACTCAAAGTCTGAATAACTGATTTCTGGATTTCCAATACATCATTCCAAGGTTCCGTGTTTCCGAACCTCCGAAGATTCCAAAGTCAAGGTTCCGCTCCTTTGATAGACGACGCGCAGGATCATCGTGTACCTCACTCCTTTGTTCTTCGTTTTATATTGCCCCTTGTACTCTCTTCCCCCCCTTGTCTTTACTTGGTAAAAGATAGTACAAGACTAGATACATGTATATAAGTCACCAGTCGACTGGACTATTCGCCAGTACGAATATCGACTTAATTCTGCGTTGTAGTTTCCAATTAAGTTCCGGTAAACTTTCCGACTTTCCAAAATTAGGGACAGACGATTGAGGAGGGTGCAACACATAAGTTGAAGCCAAGTCCCTGCAACCTCAAACCACTTATACCACCCTATACCGTGAACAGTTCCAAGACCCACGGCGCTTCCCGTCTTTCCATCCCCATTCCGATTCCGATCCCAAGTCCATGATCCTTAGTCCCTCCATCCCCTGAGTATGAACCCCCCTTTGGAAACCATTCAGAACCCTCCAGAAACCCTTCCAGAAGCCTCTAGCTAAGCGCCGACATGCGGATTTAACAAAGGACCGTGGAAAGGACAACTGTTTGACTTGAGCGGAGGTAATGGCTCGTTGCAAACACATGAGGAATTACAAATCATCTGTGACTAATGTGACATGGCAACCAATGTACAGATGCCAGTCAAACTATTCCAACACACCTCCTTGAGTGGCATCTGCTCTTCATGCACCTCCTGAAATCCAAACTCCTCAACTTCTATCTCAGATCTCCAGATCCTACTCTGATTAGGGTCTGTAAGTAGAGTAGATTGGAGATCCCCTCAGTGGTGGGAAGAACAGGCTTCCAGTAGGCCTGGCATACTTTCACTTGGTATGCCTTCCCGGTTTGGTTACAACAGGCTTTCACTCAGCCTGGTACACTTTCAGTAAGTGCAGACTCCGTTCCAGTTTAAAGTCATAGGGGACTCCGGTCCAGTTTACATCATGGAGGACTACGATCCAGTTTACATCATGGAGGACTACGATCCAGTTTATGTCATGGAGGACTCTGATCTAGTTTAAAGTCATAGCGGACTCCAATCTAGTTTAAAGTCGTAGCAGACTCTGTTCCAGTTTGGGCTTTTGAGGTTCCACAGTTCCTATCAGCACCTGCGGTGGTTAACGGGAGCAACCTGTGATCTGTTTGTGTTGAATTTCTGTGGTGCTGAGCAAGGACCGTGGAAAGGACAACTGTTTGACTTGAGCAGAGGTAATGGCTCATTGCAAACAGATGAGGAATTACAAATCATCTGTGACTAATGTGACATGGCAACCAATGTACAGATGCCGGTCAAACTATTCCAACAGAGTGTAGGTACATGTCGAGAGCCTTTCCGAGTGACCTGAAGAAATGAGAGACAAACTTGTTTCTGCAGTCAGATGTTACATGACTCGGTACACCATGCTTCGAAAAGACATGAAGTACAAACAGTTTAGCCAGTTCAGCCAAAGTGATTGTGTCGACTGTAGGAATGAAGATACTTTGTTTAGTGAGTCTGCAAACTATTACTAGTATGGACGTGAAACCCAAGGACTGAGGGAGTTGTTCAATGAAATCCATGGAGATAGAGTTCCATGGTCATTTGGGAATAGGGAGTTGCTTTAAGAAGCCATAGGGTTTGTGTTGCTGTGATTTCAAACGCATACATGCGGTGCAAGATTTGCAGAAGTCAATGACTGAGGTATGTAAGCCTGGCCATATGTATTCGTGGTAGACCAGGGCTAGTGTTTTATTTTGACTGGAATGTCCCAAGAGGATGTGGTTGTGCTTGTATTGTAAGACACATAATCTGAGGTTGTTTATGTCAGGGACATAGATCTGGTTGTCTAATCGAAGGAAACCATCTGTTAAATCTGCATGTCAGTGCTTAGCTAGAGGCTTCCAGAAGGGCTTCTGGAGGTTCCGAATGATTTCTGAAGGGGGGTTCATACTCCAGGAAGTGGAGGGACTAAGGGTCGCAGATTCACGATTGGAATCAGAATGGGGACGGAAAGACGGGAAGCGCCGGGGGGTCTAGGACTGTTCATGGTATAGGGTGATTTGAGTGGTTCGAGGTCGCAGGGACTTGGCTTCAACTTATGTGTTGTGCCCTCCTCGATTGTCTGTCCCTAATTTCGGAAAGTCAGAAAGTTTACCAGAACTGAATCAGAAACTACGACGGAGAATTAAGTCAATATTCATACTGGTGAATAGTCCAGTCGACTAGTGACTTATATACATGTATCTAGTCTTGTACTATCTTTTGCCGAGTAAAGACAAGGGGGGGGAAGAGAGTACAAGGGGCAATACAGAATGAAAAAACAAGGGAGTGAGGTACACAATGATCCTGCGTGTCATTTATCAAAGGAGCAGAACCTTGGCTTTGGAATCTTTGGAGGTTTGGGAACGTGGAACCTCAGATTGATACATTGGAATTCGGAAGGCGGTTATTCAGGCTTTGAGCAGTCAGAAAGGTCCTGGAAACAGTGCGGGTGGTTGTGGGGTTTAATGTAGGTTTATTGGCGGCATGGGCAATAACAGTATCCCTCCACTAGGACTGAGCCCTCGAGGTCCTAAGCTTTAATTAGGGCAGTAATGAAGACGGACATTACTGTGGGAGCTTCTTGACTGTTTCCTGGGATGTTTTGATCGATAAGTGCTGATGGTTCGTTGCCTATAAAAGGGGGTGTTTGCAGAACTGGGAGGGGCCTTTCCTCAATGGAGAACATGGATCCTCAACCCTCAGGAAGTCTCAGAATTCTGTCCCATTTTTTCCTCTCCAGGGCATGTTGGTGAAATCCAAAGGGGGTCTTGAAGACAAACTGTGATGCCTGCGGGCTATTGATGCTGATATGGTGGCATTGCAGGCTTGTGCCATCACAATTCATGATTCCCTTGGTTTGTTGGATTTGTGGTGATTTTTTTCCTCCTTAACCTTTTTGTAGTGCAGGGGCAATTCCTAGATCCATTATCGTCCAGAAACCACCCTTGTGGTCGTTCTGGATGGGGTGTTTTGTTCCTAGTGGTCTAGTGGTGGGGGCAGATGGTCCGGATGCTTTCGATTGGATTTCCACGTTTTTGGCCCGTCTAGATGCATTCCAGGCAGACTCGAGTTATTTCCAGGGTCTCCTCGTGGCACTCGACCGCTGTCTTCTGAATATTGTTGAGTTGTCGGAATGGCATTTGGAGGAGGTCACACTGGCTCGAAATCTTGTTGGCGCATTGTCATCCTTGATCAATCAGGTGGAGGGTGGTCCCAATGTTCAGTCCTCGGGCGGTGTTTGTTCCTTGGGGACTGGGGGAGTTTTGGGTGAGTCTGTCGAGTGACTCAGTTGTGGGAGGTGGACACTTGGTGTGGGGGGACTGTTGGGTGGGAGGTTGGGGGGAGTGGAGGTTAGGAGGGTGAGCCTCCGGGGCTGGTTTGAGTGGGAACTGTTTGCGTTCTGATCGGGTTGGTTCCAATCAGGACCTGAGGCATTCCATGTTTGTAGTGAATAGAGTGTTTGTATAATTGGGTCGTGAGTGTATGATCGTAGATGGTGTCAGTGTCAAGTACACGTACCGAGACCCATTTATTCGGCAGTGCCGACCAAGTACCCAGCCGGTGACCAAGCAACATACCTAATACACAGTCCCCGGTTCGGCACATCCCTCATTCCCATTCCTTACCCACCTCATCCTATCCATTACACCCCTCGTTCCCCGATCTGTCTTACCTTGGGACATCTTATCCTTGTCTTAACCTCGGCTATGACCCCCTTGTTTTATAATCGGCCACTCCCTATTGTCCTACCTTTGGCCACGTTCCTATTATTCTATTTTCATTGTCCCATCCTCGTTTACATTCCTTCATTCTAATTATACTCATTGTGGACAATAACCACATGCTCTACATACCTTATTGTCCCACATTCCTTATTCCACATGTCGCTTCTTAACCTATATAAGTAGGACATGCATGTATATATTTCCTCATTCTGGGTATTGACTAGGCTTAGGCCCTTCTACCTTCTTCTCTCCTGTTAAGTCCTTGACTCGGGCCAGCATCACCAGCATCCTCCCGAGTACCCGTCTGTTGCAAATTGGTGGCACGTACGGCAAAGTAGGGCACAACGCATGAGTACGTTAAAGCCAATGCCACTACTCCTGGCCTGCAGGACTTGGCCATTGTCTGCCTGACCCCTTGGCAGTACCGAAGTCCGTCAATACCTGAAGCTTGACAGTCAGGGTGGTTCGGGGGAGAAGTGTTTGGATTCCTAAACCAATGGGGGTTGTTTCTGGATGTTCTCCCCTTTCCTAGGGTAGATGTCCCATTGTCTGCCTAATTCCTGTGGTTGGGGTCGTAGTGGTCATGGTGTTTGTGGTGATCATGGTGTTCGTGGTGGTCATGCTGGTCATGCTGGTCATGCTGGTTGTGGTGGTTATGGTGATTGTGGTGTTTGTTTCACTGGATTGTCGCCTGGACAGCGGTAGTGTCGTTGGGATTCGGGGATGTCCTGCAATTCGAGTCTCGGTTGAATCGTGTTAATAGTTGAGCTCGTATTCACATTTTATCAAGAAGGGTTCTAGTCTAAGAGAATCTACACATGGTACCATTTTTGTCTAAGGGATGGTATGGAATTCCGTGATGGTCAGGGTTCTTCCTGAGCAGAGTTTTTCGGAGGGTTGGATTGAGCGCTGAGTGAAAACTGCTGGCTCCATGATACCAGTACTCAATGCCCTGTCAATCGACGGATCGTAGTGGGTGAGTGTATGGTGTCCTTGCAACTAGAATTCTGACAGAGTTCGGAGGGTTGGAGGGTCAGAGTTCGGAGGGTCGGAGTGTTTCCAAAGAAACAGGTCAAAATCTTTTTGATGATTGCTCACAGGTGGTCATATTCCTGAAAAGGTTGGACGCATTGTTTGTTTTACTTCCTTGGGCACAGTTGGTGTTTAACGCAAACAACTGGTGCTGGAGTTGGGAGCCTAGCTTCTTATTCCTCGGTTTCCGAAGCATCTGAAGTTTCGGACTCTTCTTCAACTTCCTCTGTCATGGAGGCTGCGCACCCTTTAGTGACTGTGGTGGCCAATTTTGGGCATTCCTTGGCTCAGTGGCCCAATCTGCTACAGAAGAGGCAGAGGTTTGTTCAAAGCAGCGTTGCCATTCTTGCAGTGTAAGTTTTCCGTCTTTTCCAATTTTGGACGAAGGATCCATGGTAGTCCTGCTGCCACTGGACAGGGTCATGGGTTGGCCTGAATTGGCCATCTTATTGCCCATGTTAGGGGCCGAATACATGGTCATGGGGGTCCTCCCTCTGTCATAGGGGCAGTCGAAGTTCCGGGTGGAGGGGGGCTCTCTGGCGATTTCCAATCGTTGCTCCCAGTAGCGGGCATGGATGGATTGGGATAGGAGGTGAAGTTGGAGTAGGGAGTGGGGCTTTCCTACTCTGGAGATCTCATCCTTGATCCTGCCAGGGAGTCCGTTGTAGAACTGGCGGCAAAGTGTAGTATTGCCCCAGTGGATGTGGGTGGCTAGTCGATTGAATTCAACTACATATTTCATGATGCGCTGATTATCGCATATGTGGAGGTTCTCGAGGTCTGCTTTGGCCTCTCCTTCTGGGTCATGGGGGCCAAAGTTGGTTTTGAGTTCATTCACAAACTCCTCATAGTCGTGGAGCCAGTCTGGCTCATTGGGGGTGGAAAGGGCTGGTTTAAACCAGTCCAAGGCGGTACTAGTCAGGTAAGACAGTACATAGGTTACCTTGGTGCTGTCGGTGTCAAAAGCATCAGGGCAGTCACAGAAGTTCAGTCTACACTGCACCAAGAAGGTTTGTAGTTTCCTTGAATTGGATCCATTGAAGGTATCTGGATCCCAGACCTTGGCGGCATGGGGGGCTGATCTTCTGGGGCTGGCTAAGTTGCTTGCCAGTATAATGAGGGCCTGAGTGAGATCGGGCACAACATTGGGTCCTAAGGTGGGGGCCCCTCCTGGGTGTGCAGGAGGTGGCAGTGCTGCGGCGGGTGGTGCGACATGGGGTTGGATGATGGAGGGTGGTACAGTGGGCGGAGGTATGACAGGTGGTGGTGCAATGAGTGGTGGTACTATGGGTGGTGGTGCCACGGGCAGAGGTGCAAAGGGTGGTGGTACGTAGGGGGGAGATGCGAAAGGGGGTGGTGTGGATGAGGTTGACGGCACTGCTGAGGATGGTCCTGAACTGGATTGCATCTCCAAGGGCAATGATTGTTGAGTCGCCAGGGGGTGGTTCACGAGGAATGGGTTGGTCATATTTGGATGCAGGTGTTGGTCTGTGTCCAAGAATCTGGAGTCGGATGAAGGTTCCAGAGGGTGTGCTGGGGTCTGAGGCATTTGGAAACTTGGTCCGGGGGCAGACAGTTCTCAGGGGATGGATGCATGGCGGGCAGACACCAGGTTGATTGTCTGTAGGGCTTGCGAACGCGTGATAGGTCTCATGCTTTATGACAATCAGGAGTGTGAGTACGAATATACTGTTAAATCCATGTGTCGGTGCTTAGCTAGAGGCTTCCGGAAGGGCTTCTGGAGGTTCCAAATGATTTCTGAAGGGGGGTTCATACTCTAGGAAGTGGAGGCACTAAGGGTTGCAGATTCACGATCAGAATTGGAATGGGGATGGAAAGACAGGAAGTGCCGGGGGGTCTAGGACTGTTCATGGTATAGGGTGGTTCGAGTGGTTTGAGGTTGCAGGGACTTGGCTTCAACTTATGTATTGCACCCTCCTCGATTGTCTGTCCCTAATTTCAGAAAGTCAGAAAGTTTACCGGAACTGAATCAGAAACTACGATGGAGAATTAAGTCAATATTCATACCGGTGAATAGTCCAGTCGACTGGTGACTTGTATACATGTATCTAGTCTTGTACTATCTTTTGCCGAGTAAAGACAAGGGGGGGGAAGAGAGTACAAGGGGCAATACAGAATGAAAAACAAGGGAGTGAGGTACGCAATGATCCTGTATGTCGTTTATCAAAGGAGTGGAACCTTGGCTTTGGAATCTTCGGAGGTTCGGGAATGCAGAACCTCGAATTGATACATCAGAATTTGGAAGGCGGTTATTCAGGCTTTGAGCAGTCGGAAAGGTCCTGGAAATGGTGCGGGTGGTTGTGGGGTTTAATGTGGGTTTATTGGTGGCATGGGCCATAATACCATCTGGGGTTTGCATCCATCTTGGGTTTGGTGTTTCAGGAGTGCTGAGATGGGGCATTGCCGTGGGGTCAGTCAGGAGGGCTGAATGTATATCAGAATAGAGTTTTTCTGAGTCCATGATGATGCTTGCTCATAAGGTCAGAATGATGAGTTGCATAGCTCAAAGGGGTTCCACTAATTGAGTAGTCGTAAAAATCGGTCAGAGGTTTTGAGGGTTGATGGTGCTGTAGTTGTTACCCCCCTCTTTAGGGTAGACATCCCATCGTCTTGTTAAAGCATCAGGTTTTGTGCTGAGCTTGCCGGGACAGAAACGGATAGTGATGTTGAATTGGCAGAGGTATTCAGACCATCACACCTGTCTACATGTGAGGATTTTAGTAGTGGAAAAATATTCAAGGTTCTTGTGGTCAGTGATGACATCTATGGGGTTGGCAGAGCCTTCTAGGTAGTGCCACCAGCATTTGAATGCCTCAAAGATTGCTAAAAGTTCCTTGTTATGAACATCATAGTTTAGCTTAGAAGCAGTAAAGGTATGGGAATGAAAAGTGATGGGATGAATTTTGGTTGAACATCACAGGCTTTTGTTAGGCCTGGTCGTGCACACTTTCGGTAGGCACAGCTTCGGCTGGGTTTGGGCTTTTGAGGTTCTGCAGTTCCTATCAGCACCTGCAGTGGTTAACAGCAGCAACCCTGTTGGAGTTTGGGCTGCGGGAGGCGATACATCACATGTCACGTAAGGTCACTGAAGCCGGA
>QLPI01000585.1:0-22034 GCA_003314275.1 Chroogomphus rutilus
GATGTCTTTTGTGCATGTAAGGGAAGGGTCTCTCGATTGACTCATTGTACTCTTCCTCTCAGGTATCTCCACCTCTCCTCCACCTGGCTGCTACGTTCTCTAATCACTAGTACAAACAGTCGACATTAAGGATGCGGTAAGGTGAATAGACTATTACTCTCGGATGCGCAGGGCCATATGTTGCAATATATGTTCCTTATGGGAACATCATCCTCGAAGTGCTTAACTCTCTCCAGATAAAGGACGCAGCGCAGGAGGAAGATGTTAACGACATGGGGTTAAACTTCAAGAGAAACGGCGCGAGCGCCGGTGGTTATACTATCTTCAATACGGGGAAGATAATATTGGCAAGAATTCCTTCTGGGATGCAGAATCCCGTCTTGATTCTGAGGAAAGAGAAAGAAAAGCTGCCGAGTTGCATCGACAGCAGACACCCTTTATTTCTTCAGTTCGAAGCCAGCAAGGTAGAAAGCCCAGTGCGAAAGGAGAAACAAGCCAACAGACCTTTGGGTATACCCAAAGCCAAGGATAAATGTGTCCTCATTGTAGCAGGAAGAAGGACGGTAGCAGCCCATATTTCCTCGCATCGACCAGCCGCTTGCCAAAATTTGCAACGCGAGGCCGTGTAATACTCAAACTCGAACTTCAACTCGCGGCAGATATCGGTCTTGTGGGTTTTCCTGATGTAGGAAAAGGTGCGTTGCTCAATGCATCAACGAAACGGCGAGCAGAGGCTCCAGCACATGACACTAAATCTGCAAGTTGGAACCATGGAACTACGAGCGACTTGGACGGGGGAGGTGTCGTGGGAGAATCATGGGTAGATCGCGACTGTGAACGTAATGGGCTGAGCATTGGCGTTGAGGAGGGCGCGAGAAACCGACGAAATGGAGCTTTGGATGAAGTCTTCTGGTTGACCATAGCAGATAATCTTGGTATCATTGCCACGGCTTCGGACTGATACATGCATCTTGAATCTCAACGGAGAACAATCCTAGGACGAAATTGATGTGCTCAGACACGAATTGGAGAATTACAAGACGGGGCTCAGTGTCAAGTGCAGACTTGTGATTGCTAATGAGGCAGGTCTTTTAACCGCGTATCAGCAATCACCAGACGAGTTTCAAGAGGAGGGTGTGGATGACGAGAAGATCCAAGAGGCCAAGACGAAGCTCGCGTTTCTGGAGGTGTGGGTCCGCGACAACTTGTGCACATTGTGGTGGACTTTCCATTACAGCACGGCCACTTAAGCAGACCCAGAGTTCTTTGGTATTTGCCGGCCTCGTCTTTCTGATCCCACGGTCTTATACTGTTCCCTTCAATGTCAAGCACGAACATTTTACTTAGGAAGTTTTTCTTCACCATCAAGAAGCACAAGGATAGTCCGAGTTATATCATGTTGATTGGCATCATGGAGCACTCAATATATCTGTAGCGCTATTTGTCACAGTATTGTTCGAGAAAGAAGATGGCTTCGATGACTCTGCGTGAACTGTCCGAAAAAACTCAGGACTGAGTTATTTTTTCTATTGTTATATATGTACTGAGGGGTGCCTGTGGGTGCTTTCTGACTTGTACTCATCCACTTCGAGCAGACCTACCCGCCTTTTGGTCTGCCTTCTTCATCTAAGCTTCCATCCAACTTTATATGCAAGACACGCCATCACTGAATTCACAAAAAACAGTTTCGTCATCCCCAACCTTTCCCTATAACAAAGCCAACAAGTTCCAACATGATTCACACATCCATCAATCCTCCCAGAACCCTGATAGTTCGAAATGTTTCTTCCTCACTCTACCAGGAGAATCACTCACGCATATCACTACATACGTCGATGACCCGGCATCGCTTTTCGCTTTATCTCGGGTTAATCGTCAACTTAGGGACCACATAGCCGATGACAATACTTGGTATCGTGTCTTTGCGTTTCACTTTTTAGGAGTAGGTCCCGAGTCGGACCCCAATGAAGAGCAAAAACTCTTGGTGAGAAGGACAGAAAGTACCTGGAAAAAGGAGTTTGTCCGGAGATTCAAAGAAATTTAGTAGGTGTCTACTGATATATCGATAAATAAAGCCACTAAATCATTTCAAGCCGCTGGGAGAAGTCTCGCAGTTCGACCTTGCGTTATCAACCCAGCTATTGTGATGTGTCTGGGATGCATCTTCTTGAGAACTTGTCCCTCATGACGTCAAACTTACAACATGGCATCGTCGCTCGTAGTTTCCCTTTAACAGGTACGCCCGAAAGTTATGCAGTCTAGAGTAATGACTTACCATCTGGTAGGCAAGATCCTGAAAGGGCATTTCCACGCTTCGGGTAACCTGGCGTTTGACATTGGCAATCCAAATGAGTTCAGCCCAAATGTGTCATGTGTCGCACTTTCGTCATGCGGCGGAACTGGGCGCATCGTCTGGGGCTTCCGAAATGGCGTGGTAGCCATGATACATGCTCCCCGTGTGATGGATTCCAACCGCCCTCCGCCACGTTTGACGCAATGTTCTGTGGACGATGAACATACTGGAGATGTTCGTTGCCTGATGTTTACTGGAAGAGATGATGGGTTCCTCATTAGTGGATGCTCCCATGGCCAAGTCAAGATCTGGGATACGAAATACATAGAATGCCTGTGGACGGGATTTGGACCAAAGGGTGATAATTTGCTCCCTGACCCATGTGTAAAAGTTGGGCATTGCGTAGGGGGGAATATTGTTGCTGCCTTCCAAGGGGGAGACATCATGATATGGTGGGGATTTCATTTGCCGGCTGGCGAGCGTATCACCTCGCAGGCTCTTAGGGTTGCACTGCCGGTCAATCATACATCAACGGGCGTCTCCGCAATCGAGTCATTGTATGTTGATCCCAGCTCTTCGCCCTCAAAGGTTAAACTGTTAGTCCTACACACAAACGAACGGCGTTTCCTTCGCGTTCTAGTTGACCTCCAATCTCGCCTTGTCACCTTTTCGGCATTTTGTGGTGGCCCGATCGGTCCACTCACCAGCATCAAACCTTGCTTTGGGGTTTACAAACAAGATTCTGCTGGTCCTTCTACCCCCCTTGGGTCACCCACGTCCTCACTACCGACAGGTCATGCGCTGGACCTGGTTGCTTCTCACAGGTCTAGTTTTGTGCTGGGAGGAGATAGTCTTGGGAGAGTTTCCTTGTGGAATTGGGATGCCGATGGTTTGGTGGTTAATCCCAAGATACCCGATGATGTTTCTGCCACAGACAATCTGATACAAGAAATCAATTCGTGTCGAAGATGGGAGGCGCATGATGACGGGGCTGTCTCTGCTATCGAAGTTAGTTACTTGGTCATCGTCACTGGAAGGTTTGTCGTATGATTACTGTGCCTTTTCATTTATTAACATCTGTATTCCGTAACAGTTCACGTGGTACATTGAAAGTTTGGGATCGTCTGACTCTTTCTCTGCTAAGATCATTTGCTTCCCCCGCCGTTAAGCCCAACCCGACAGGTCAATGGGATCCTGTAGGACAGATAATCCTTCGTGGTGACCTGCTGGTCGCCAACGTGGGCAGTCGTATTCTGGTGTGGCAGGCCAAAGCGGTGGTGGCAGACAATAAGGGTAAAACTAAAATCACCGGGAAGACGAAGGGAAGAGGCGTATGGAGCACAGTGAATAAATGGCAGCGTATGTGTTCCTTCCAAAGTGTGAATTGTACGCAGATTGACGTATGAATTCAGAACAAAACGAGCTGAACAGAGACATTAGCGAATCCAAGCGGATTTTGGAGGATGAACGTAAACATGCCCAGCGTGTCCACGGCCGCACAAGAGATCAACGTGCAACGCTCAATCAGCTTGGCCTTAGTGAAACAGAAGCCGTTCAGTATGTTATGATGCTTAGCCGCGACGAAGAGAATGAAAGGGTCGCTTCCAAATCAAACGGGGCTTCATCATCAGTGTCAGAGCCCACCGTGGACTCCTCCCCCGTGATCCCTAGTGACGATCCAGATGGGATTTTCATTCTTGATGGTGAAGGGGAGTTTTCCCGACCCCAACCTCTCGTACAGGGTCAAGCTTCGGGGTCGTTGCACACTCCCTCAAATGCACCATCTTGGGACCACGGTCATCCACCTTCACAATCGAATGGACAATTTTCACCATCGTCCTCACCTCCGCTTTCTGAATCTGGAATCAGTGATAGTCCTTGTCCCAGCTCGACTACTACATCCACAGATCCAATGCAAATTTCCATAGACGCACAATGTCAATCAGGAACCTCAATCTCTACAGGAACGTCTGGATCCAGTTTGGACGATCCGGAGGCATTTCCAGTTATGAGGCCATCGTTGGACTCATCTAGTCGTTCAACGACAACGTCTCTTCAGCTTAGTGGGTCTTGGTCAAGAGGTAGTATCTTGAGCAGTCTCCGTAGTCGTCAAGAAGTTTCCAATTCTAGCTATAACAATGACACCTTGCCGCCAGCTTCTTCTTTTACTCGTAGTCCGCCTTTGGCACCAAGGAGTCGAGCTGTGGATGAGGATGATGAATTGCGGTTCGTGCTCGAGCTGAGCCTAGCAGAGGCAAGGAGCCGTGGGGAAGTATAGACCATATGATTCGATAGTCAGAACATGATTGAGGCCCGTTTTTTGAGCATTTGTGTTGGAGAGTCAATCTACTCGTGGAGGATAGTCGCTGCTGTCCATACCATTGTAGATAAGCAGAATAATGTTTTGAATCCGAATTCACGCGTCGGAGATAGCAGGAAACAATTTCTGTTCTTTAGATAGAGATAGGAACCTCGTCTTCGTCTTCGTCTTAGTGGTGGCTGCCTTGGACAGGTAAATTATAGAGTTGAAGTGTTAACTTAACATGGCACGAGCCAGTAAAGATGATAGATAGTAAAACCCGGATGAGACCCAAGGAAAATCATCGCCAAAAAGGAAGGAATCTTGTCCAACTGTTGCTTTTTTTAGGAACGGTTGACCGGCGTTCTAGGTCAGTCGTGTTAGTGTTAGAACCGGCATTCGAATTTGTGACATTTCCCTCTCGATAACGCTTCTTGTAATCTGAGGGTGATTCAAGGGGTACTTTGGAGGCCCACATACCCCTTTTCGCGAGCCTATGTAATGTAAGGTAATGTAAGAAACATCATATTTTAAGACTCGCAAGACCATAAAATAAAATTAAAAAAAGAAATGAAAATTAAATTCAATTAAAATTAAATTAAAATAAGAAGGAAAACTAACCGAGCATCTTCCTCATATCGAAGAAACTCTCCCTTTCCCCAACGACCGTATTCAGCACCGGATTGTTCGTACGTTCGGGCGTAGCCGGCGCGTAGCATGGATATGGAAATGCAGCGGGAGGCGGGGGTGTTGAGGAGTGGTATACGGGGGGGGTGGATGGGTATTGATACCTGTCGTTTCGTTGAGGATTGAGGATAAGAGAATTTGGAATTGGAATTTGGAATTTGGAATTTGGGGGTGATTTTTCGAGGAAAAGTGTGGATGGGAATGAAAAGTAGTTAAATTTTGAGTAATTGAAATGAATTGTGTATAGATGTAGATATAGATATGGATATATAACTCACAATACGTCCGTATTGGTCTCGTCGGATTAATTGTGCCCAGATTCGTTTTCCTTCTATCTCGGATTTGAGCCAGGTGAGTGCTTCGAGGGCGTATGGTTGTGGGTCTTTTCCGAAGTGTCCTAATTCGGGGGCGTCAACACCTACAGGGGGTGGGGGGGGTGTCATTATTATGTTTCTTGGCGATTTATTTGGCCAGATCTACTGAAGAATCGAAAACCAACCTGCTAAACGAATATGAATAGTTTCATCCTTAAGGTCTAAAGAGAAGCATTTAGTGTGTCCCAAATTACCGATTACCGATTAACATAATATACATACACACCTTTCGCATTCAACGGTACATATCTAAACTTCACCGGCCACCTCCAAAACACCCCAGGGGTATGATAAAGCCGAAATCCATCACCATCTCCTACACTATAACGCAGCATCGCAGTATAAGAAAGCGGATTTCTCGCTCAAAGCACGTGTTTTCACGTTAAAATATTTCGAAAAAAGCAAAATTGTACCTCGTTACGACGCCTTTAATCCATCTCTTCTTAGTGATCAGTCTAGGATGTACCTGATGTTTAATATTTGATATTTTAATAATTGTGTGTCAATATAAAGGTTGAAGGGTGAAGGGTGATGGGGCATACATACCCAGTCAGAGGTGGGTATGCGTTTGAGATATCGGGTGTAGAGGGTGAGGAGGCCGATGGTGGATAGTGAGCCTAGGATAAATGCTGTCGCAATTTGTGGGGTCGCGATGGGATTGGGTTTCACGTGGTCAAGTAAATTATTAGGGAAGGAAGAGGTTCTTTCGGGTTTTTGGGTGGAAGATGAAGATAGCCAACTTGGTGTTGTCATTTTGGAGGACTAAAAAAAGTCATTGAAGGGTCACGTGACGTATATGTGTGTGGCTTTCCCACGTATGTTTTTTTTTGAACAGCTATGGCATTGTCTTCGATTGAAGACCCTCGGAGGCATGTAATTGCCCATGCAGAACGTGTGGCACACGTTTGTATTGTATTCTCCTTCCACGTGCCCTTCTTACCTGACGCTGTGTTTGCTCAGGTATCAAGCACAGATTTTCCTGGGTATTATCCTGATGAAGATCATTCGTGGAATTTGGATTGGTTCACGAAGGTACTTTTTCTATGCAACTAGAAACTAGAATGTCGTGATTCACAGTAATATTTCATGTGTGCAGAATCTTGTTGTCAAAGTCCAGCGGCTTTCCTCGCGTTCGTGTGAGTTTGACCTTGTAGGGGTGGACGCGTCGATAGCGAACGCTCTTCGTCGGATTCTCATTGCGGAAGTCAGTCAGTTTTTTTTTTTCCGTTCATTTTTTACGGTTGAAAAGTGTGCCTTTCTGAGAGGTAGACTGAAGACTGAAGACAAGTGTGTTTTGTTTTTTCATATAGGTCCCGACGATTGCGATTGAAAACGTTTATGTGTGGAACAATACGTCTGTTATTGTTGATGAGATAATGGCGCATCGGTTGGGTCTTGTGCCTTTGAATGTGGATCCGAGTTTGATAGAGATGAAGGAGGGTGGGTGGTTATGATCTCTTTTTTTTTTTTGTTAATGTGGTCTTTCTTACCCACCACGTTCCTTTCCTTCCTTCGGGCAGACGTCGCTACAGACCGAAACACCATCGTGTTCCGTCTACAAGTCGCTTGTACGCGGAATACCGCCGCTACTCAAATGGAGACAGACCCCACCAAGCTATATCACAATTCCGAAGGTAAGATACACCTTCCATTTTTTTTCGCATTCACTCCCAAGTTTTGACGAACGGTTGAAATTATTTTTAGTTCTCACGTCGGATTTAAAATGGCAGCCGCAGGGTGAACAAGCATCGATATTTAAAGACGAACCTAGCCCGACGAATCCTAATATCTTGCTTGCAAAGTTGCGTCCTGGGCAGGAGATTGATATGGAGATGCATGCTATAAAGGGTATTGGGGCTGAGCATGCTAAATGGAGTCCTGTGGGTATGTGTGTTCGCGGACTGACCCCTGGAGATGATCAATGACCATGTTTTTTTTTTTTTTCCGAACGATAGCCACAGTATCTTATCGATTACTTCCTCGTATTCACATAAAAAGTCCCATCCCCCCCTCCTCGATTCCTAAATTTATTTCTTGCTTCTCACCCGGTGTTATCTCGACTCGCAAAAACGCCAAAGGTACGCTCAGGCTCAGGCGTTTATCTTTTTCTTTTTTTTTTTTTGAAAATTTTTTTCCTAATTTCTGCAGGCCAAGACGAGCCTTTTGTAGCGTGTCCCAGAAAGGACGAAATTTCCCGTGAGGTGCTCCGGCACGAAGAGTTTCGGGATAAAGTAGAGCTGTCTAGGATTAGAGATTGGTATATATGTGCGTGCTTTGTTTTGCTATCCTTTTTTGTTTACTAATTGGTTTAATTTAAACTAGTTAATGTGCAGTCGGAAGGGCCTTATGCGCCTGAACGACTCCTAGTTGAGGCGATTGCGGTGATGAGGGAGAAGATTTCTGTGGTTCGTAATGCAGTGGCTGCACTTGAGGTAGGATCTGGTGACGTGGATATGGGTTAAATATATATATCAGTATCTAGACAAAGTGTGTTGTCGTAGGAGCGAGTGACGCAAAGATGATCAAGAACTGACGTATCAAGTTAGGATCAGAGGAACAACAGCCATACGCTCAGCCAGAGCCCTATGTAGTTGACTAATCAGAGTCAAAGTCATTGTGTCCACCTCGGCGCCCCGACCCTTTTTGTTGGCGTCGAAGTGTTAAATTGATCATGACGGCTCATCATCTACCTATTTAAGAGAAAGATTCTAAATCGAAGCACACCAACGTTAAAGAGCACGTGCTCTTTTTCCAAATCAAGCCAAAAGTTGCTATGTGTCCATATGGTGCCCACGTTAAACGCTAGTCAAGATATCAGACCACTTTGAGCGGGGGCCGCTTTTCCATACCTCCATACCTCCATAACTTCCAACCTTCGCAGAGACACTTGTTCAAAAGAATGGCTAGCAAGCAGGTGAGAGAACACTTATTCAATAACTGTCAACACATCCATCTTAACCGACCTTTTTTCAGCTTGGGAAGCTTCGGCAAGTAAGTGAAAGGACTCTATGTGATATTATTACGGGTTTATTCAACATGGACACGTGTCTTTAGTGGGGCAGAGAAGTCATTTCTTCGAAGGAGAAGACGGTCCTTACGAAGGAGTTTATGGAAGCTGAGCAGGATATTGAACTCCGAAGAGCCGGGGTTGAGAGGTGCGTTAGAATAACAACGGATCCACACATTCTTCTGAGGCACGAATGTCTCTCTTTACAGGTTATACAACGCATGCGGGGAATACCATGGTTATCTGCAAAAGAAGAAGGAATACTCGAGCGTGGAGGAGGGTGTTAAGATGTTAGCTGTTGATGCTCTTGGTGCTGTTATGATGTCGCATGGAGAAGAGTTTGGTGATGATTCGGCGTTTGGTGGGTGCACTTCGCTTCAACGCGTGTGTTGTTCGCTCTTACACATACACACTCACACACACACACGATTTGTAGGTCAAGGTCTGGTCAAAGTTGGCCGCGCACATTGTAAAATTGCGACACTGCAGGAAAACTTTGCGCTTACTTTCCATGACACGTATCTCGCCAGTCTTCAGAGTTCGCTTGATGAGTTTGGGGATTACACATTACAGCGGAAAAAGCTGGATTCACGAAGGTGAATCGAGGTCCTTGGTTGGTTAACTAGCTACTGATGCGTTAGATGTGTAGATTGGCATATGATGCGGCCGTGACGAAGGCGAACAAGGCAAAGAAAGAAAAGGAGGTAAGGGAAGCGGAGGAAGAATTGACCAAGGCAAAGCTTCGTTAGTGAGTAACTCTATCACTTTGTCCCGTTATATTGTATCATCATCTCCCTTCCAGCGAGGAGACATCCACAGACGTGCAAGCCCGAATGCAAGCTATTCAAGAGAAGGAAATCCAACAGTTGCGCAATTTAACGGACTTGCTTGTCGTTGAGACCCGTTTCGTGGAGCAATACTTGGAGGTGCTGCTCAGTACCAAAGATGAATGGCTCGATGAGTAAGTGTGTTGGTTTGGTATGATAAGTCTCTCAACTCTAATTCACATCATCATGATCTTTTAGGTCATTGATTCAGCATACAGACATGCCACGTCGTAAAGTAGCACCACACGCGTTCGCGTTTGGACGGTCAACACCTTCCATCTCATCCACAGCCAAGACTGCAGCCACTGGGCGGCAGTCTTCTGCGTCGGGAGCAACGACACCCCAATCTGATGGCGATGCAGACGGTGACTACGGGTTCAGCGTTAAGCGACATGTATCCCCTTCCAGTACACCACGACCCAGCTCCCGCGGTTCCACAAGGTCGGCGGGCACTGCACACGACCGCAAGCGGAGCCGTGAGAGTGTTGTATCTGATGGACCGAGCAGTAATAAACGGATTGGCGTTGCCGGTTGGGCTTCGAGCGCTGTTTCGTCGTTGTCTGGGACAGGGCGGAAAAAGGACGCGAAGAAGGAGAGAGGGACGATTAAGGAGAAGGATAAGTCGTCGGGACGGGCGTTTGCGAGTTTGGAGAATTCGGGAGAGACGGATGAGGAGGAGAGGAGCTCGTTTGAGGGTGGAGGCGATGAGGAGTCACCGCGGACGTTTAGCTCGTCAGGGCTGGGCAAGGTGCTTGGGCAAACACCACCTGTGTCAACGCGACAGCTTGGCAAGCCAACTAACTCGTCGTCGTCTAACTCGTCGTCGTCCAACTCGATGTCTGTTTCCGGGTCTTCTGCTCCACCTCGGGTGTCCGGATCTGCTGCTCCACGCCGGCTCGTGCGTGCCATGTTTGACTTCAACGGATCAGCGGAAGAATTGAGCTTCCATACCGGGGATGAGATAATTGTTCTAGCAGAACCTGTGATCGGATGGGGCGTAGGGGAACTGTATGGCCGACGGGGGCCGTTTCCCCTCAACTATACTGAAGATGTTGTTACTGCGCACAGTGGGTCGATAGGTCCACCGGTTCCACGTATGACTGCTATCGCTCAACGTGCGCTGACGGATACGATATCGGAGGATGGAACGTCTGTCATTTCGGATGATTTTGAAGATCCGCATATTGGGTTGTATGATACACCTTTTGGGGATCATTATTTGGCGAGGAGTCCGATGATGGTGGTAGGAGAGCAGAATCATGAGCGGGAACCGTTGGTGGAGGTTATGCCTGCGACTGAGGAGGATGAGGATGATATGCGGGGACTTTTTGGGTCGTCGTTGGAAGCTCAAGATCCCATATGGTCTGTCCCTGCCAAGTTTACAATTAATGGAACGGAGATTGGGAATGTTGCGGGGAATGGTGTTTCTGGTGGGAGTGGGAGTGGGAGTGGGAGTGGTGGTGGGTCTGCGAGACAGCCACCGGCATTACCGCAACGGAGGCAGTCGGTGAAGAAACCGCCGCCACCGCCACCGCCGGCGAGGCGTTCGACGATTAGTTCTGCTGGCCTGTCTAGCTCTGCGTCTGCCTCTGCATCAGCCTCTGCATCTGCATCTGCATCTTCGTCCACCGTACTTTTTCCACCTCCGCCTGTGGCACCCAGACGAGCGACGGTGCGATCACATTCTTATAATCATGTAATGCAGGCGACACCTTCGGATGCTGTATCGCCATTCGAAAATTAGAAAAAAATTATCTTTCTCTCTCTTGTTAAAAGTTTTGTTTTCTTGGTGGTTTTGGAATAAGCCATATAGACTGATTGATTTTTCCGGATTTTGAGTATTATATTATATATCTTGTGGTCGTTTATATAATTTTTAAAGAGTGCCAATATTGTGTGCTCTACTCTACTCTACTCTCCATCCCAGAATCTTTCTTCGTACCATAGACACCCATTTCCAGATGGTTTCTGCGATGTGCTTCAAAGCTTCGTATTTGGAAGGACTGGATGGAGCTGTGTATGAGTCTAGAAGGCTGCCGATTCGAGTGACTAGTGCGTGGAATTCAGCTGTGGTCCGGGTGTTGATGAAAGCTTCTGGGGCTTTTGATGGTTCTGGAGTGGTACTGGTACTGGGTGGGGAGCTTGGAATGTGAGAATGGATGGGCGTATGTCCATGCGTTGAGATAACACTAAAAGGAAAAATGACAATCCTCTCTCTCTCTCTCACACACACCTTTTCTGTTGCCCATAATAATAATAATACGAGTCCATCGCTCAGACTTTCAGTGGCAGCGGTTGACGGTTGATATCATGAAATCTGTGTAAGGTATATGTTTTGGGGGGTTTTTTGGGGGTTAGGTCCGTTAGGTCCGTTTTTTGGAGGGCTGGGGATTTGGATTTGGAGGAGGGGATTTTGAGGAGGATGGTTGAGAGGCGGGATATGTCCATGCCTCGAGATAACACTAAAAAAAAAAAAACGACAATCCTGTTCAAAATTTGGGTGCTTCAATGTATATGATAATTCCCTCTCTCTCTCTCTCACACACCTTTTCTGTTGCCCATAATAATAATGATACGAGCCCATCGCTCAGGCTTTCGGTGGCAGCGGTTGATATCATGAAATCGGTATGTGCTTTAGTGATCGAATTGAATTGGTTAGGTCGTTTGAGATTGAGAGGCTGGTTTTGGGGGGTTTTGTGATGGTTAGGAGTCCGTTTTTGGAGGGCTGGGGATTTGGGGAAGGGGATTTTGAGGATGATGTTTGAGAGGCGGGATGGGAGGAGGGATAGGAGTCGTTTTTCTAGTGTAGCGCCATTGTTTTTGTCATCGTTGCCGTGAGATGCGGACACGGTCAATGTGGAGAAGGATGATCGGAGGGGTATTCGAGAGGATAACAGAGATATGAACTTTGGATATCCTAATACGATAATAGACCCCCCACAAAAAAGGGAGGGGGGGGTTAATCAGAATCGAAATTACCATAACACGGCTTAATATAATGTTTTGGATTTCGTTGTTGTTGTTTCCGACTTACCTACGAAAGCATAGATACGATCCTGTGTTAACCATTTTTCTAACCGTTCTTTTGAAATTGTTTGATTGCCGACGGATTTTAGAAATGTGTGTTGGGTGGCAAGGATGTAAGCGTCTGGGGAGATTGTAAGGAGGTGGGATGTGAGATTCTGCTGCTGCTGCTGCTGCGGAGGCGGCGGCTGGGGCTGGGGCTAAGAACGGGTGAAAAAGGTAGAAATCTCTCAGATGGTAATCAGTAGCAAAGTCAAATATGCACACCATTATGGTTACCGGTGGGATTCCTCAGAGGTTTAGCTGGGAAGAATCTAAGCAACAAATGTCATCAATGCTATTTGTATACGAGCCACCCCCCGCCCTCCGGGCGGAAGCAGCCAGCCCAGCCAGCCAGCCCAACGGAAGAGCCCAGCAGAAGAGCCCAGCAGAAACCCCAGCAGAGCTCAGTCAAAGCTTAGTAAATGTCATCATCAATGCTATTTGTATATTTGTATCTCAACCACAATCTGATAATGAACAACCGCATAAAACTTTAAACTTTACTTTGAAGGAAAGAAGGACAGGAAAGAAAATGAAAAGTGTGGTGTAAGTCCCGAAACCTATGAAATTGAAATTGTGGGAGGCCAGTTCCCCCTCCCCCCCGTCTTCACTATTACCTCCAAATGAATGAATATCCAGCTTCCTACTTTCAATCATTTTAAAAGTCGAGAAACGCAATCAACCTTTCTTCCTTCAACGGTCATATCCACAGTATAGCAAACGTTAGAAAATATAATTCTAAATCGAGAAATAAAGTACACTCACGAATCTCACTATCACTGGATTTATTTATGTTTCGCACTTGGGATTAAATTAGTTCACCGTAAGTCATGACTTTCTGTATTATTTGAGAGAACTTTGGATGAGAAACATGTGTTTTTATTGCTCTCACAAACTGCCAAACCCGAGCCCGCAGAGAGTATAAGTCGCACAGTTTCCTCCTTTCAAGTTCAGTATTCATGAGCTTTGAAATGTGTTGCTCACAAGTACGATGACTCCTGAATTAGGTGGTACCAAGTGCAATAATCTGATTATGTAAACACATGCGTTCTCAAGCTGAGAGATATTCGTGGAATTCCGTGATTTCTCCATTCGGCCAACATTATTACGTCAGTGTGTGGCGTGTCGATCAGTCATACTTGCTTTGTAAGTCATCATCTGTCTACGATGGCTCGCTCAAGCCAAACAGTGTTTTCCTTGGTCGTTGAAATTCCGGTGGCGATAATCAAGGAATTCACGTTCTCGTCAGGCATTAGAGACTCCAGCAGAGTTGGCTACCTGGCATATAATGTAACGACAAGAATATTCGACCTTTTTTGACGAATAAGTGACTGGGTGAAATATTAAGCGTTGGCTGAAATATTAAGCGTTTGGGTGAAATATTTAGCGGTCGGCTGAAATATTTAGCGGGCGATGGATGGGCCTCCGGCTGAAATAATAAGCGTTCATTCTTCAGTGTCCAGCTGAGATCAACATCCGGCTTAAAGAATAAGCGTCTGATGTTGGCTTAAGTTTAAGGCTTAATAAATAAGCATCCGATGTTCGATTAAAATAGGCCTCCATTCTCAGGCTTAATTATCTAAGTTCAAAGAATTTTTTAAAAAAAGGAAAGCTTTTCTTGATTGATTACCTAGCACTTTGGAACCGTGAGCTGCAGAACTCAGACAGAACGACTACGGTGACGATCACTACGAGATTCGACAGCCAACTACCAGCGGTCGCATTCCGAAATGGAAACGGACCGCGCGATCCTGTTCGGTGGTACGAACCAGCGGCCGTCACGACTACAGAAATTGATGCGACTCCGCCTTGGCTGAGACGGAAGAGGACGAGAC
Source organism: Chroogomphus rutilus (assembly GCA_003314275.1). Lineage (NCBI taxonomy): Eukaryota > Fungi > Basidiomycota > Agaricomycetes > Boletales > Gomphidiaceae > Chroogomphus > Chroogomphus rutilus. The sequence goes on from QLPI01000585.1 coordinate 14,389, forward strand.
CTTGGGACGAAGAGTACAATGAGTAAATAGAGTAACGCTTCCCTTACGTGGACAAAAACATAAATTCAATTATCAGCTTCCAATGCTTATGAACCTATCCATCGTCTTCTATTGCACAGATAATGTATCCCTCCGCTGTACAAATTTTCAAAAGGGTAGAGATAGTGGATTTCCTGATTCCCGGGTTTTCGGTTGTATTCTATGCGACTGTTTTGCGAGTTCTCTTATGTTCATTGATGAAGTTGGTCCTGGTTTTCAGGAAGGTGACAGGAAAAAAGTTTGGAATCACCCACATCATAGTTTCGGCTATTACGACTGGGTTGGCCACTTATTTCTGATGCCCGGACACAATTAGCGGAGATGAGCACTGCATCACTATCAAAAACCTAAGCTCTATTTTTATTGTGGATTTCATAATGTTCACATGTATAGAGATGTAATCATTGTGATCGCAACTCGCAACTCTGTACATGGGAGGAAACACTGTAGGAAATTTTTTCTTTGTTCTCTCTTATTGATGTTCTCACAGGCTTGAGCCCGTAGATCGTCTAAGTTCTTCCGATTTCATTCTCGTGTTATACACGACGGTGAGACAGCATGATCAACTTACCACCATGAAAGTTATTGATTACATGTCGAGAAAAGTTCCACTCTGTCATCATGGGACCTGGATAAGTAATTTTCAATGAACGTATTCGATGGGCGGGTTTTTAGCTTACTTGCTGCTGTCATTTCCAATCTGTATGATGTTTTCCTCTCAGAGATTCCTTTGCTTCAACTTTTATCCACCTTTTCCAATCATTATTTTTACTTGTTTTTTTTTTAATTGTATCACATAAACTGATGTCTTAAAGAGAATTTTCCGGATATTGCGCGTTCGTTCCTGCCATGACTAATTATGAGTTCGAAAGGATCACTATAGATCTGCGTCCTACTTATCTTCTGCAGATTTTAACCACCAGGTACCCACAGAAGGACTAGACCGGTCAGGACGGACGACAGCTATACACGGATATTCCTGCACGCTACGGGGTAAGGTCAAGATCCTGTATGGTCTGTGCCTGCCAGGTTTACGATTAATGGAACGGAGATTGGGAATGTTGCGGGGAATGGTATTCCTAGTGGCAGCAGTGGGAGTGGGAGTGGTGGGTATGCTGCGAGACAGCCACCGGCTTTACCGCAACGGAAGCAGTCGGTGAAGAAGCCGCCACCACCGCCACCGCCGGCAAGGCGTTCGACGATTAGTTCTGCTGGCCCGTCTGTCTCTGCGTCTGCCTCTGCCTCTGCATCTGCCTCTCCCTCAGCCTCTGCCTCTGCCTCTGCATCTTCGTCCACCGTACTTTTTCCACCTCCGCCTGTGGCACCCAGACGAGCGACGGTGCGCTCGAATTCTTCTAATCATATAATGCAATCGCCATTCGAAAACTAGACAAATATCTCTCTCATCAAAAGTTTTGTTTCTTGGGCTTTTGGAATAAGCCATAGCATAGACTGATTGATTTGATTTGATTGTCCAGGGTTTCGGGGTTTTGAGTATTATCGTATTATATCTTGTGGTCAATTTATATAATGTTTAAGGGAGCTACTATTGTGCGCTCTATATACTCTCCGTCTCGGAATCTTTGTTCGTAAGTACCATAGACACCCATTCCAGATGGTTTCTGCGATGTGCTTCAAGGTTTTGTATTTGGAGGGACTGAATGGAGCTGTGGATTCGTCTAGAAGACTGCCAATTCGATCGACTAATGTATTTTGTGATGGATAGGCTGTTTTGGAGGGCTGTGGATTTCTGCTGCTGCTGCATAAAAATTTTAAACTTTAACTCTGAAGGAAGGAAGAAGAGAAGAGAAAATGTGAAAGTTGGGTGTATGTCCCGAAACCCATGAAATTGAAATATTGTGGGAGGCCAGTTCCCCCCCCCCCCTCCCTCCCTCTTCACTATTGCCTCCCAGATGAATGAATATCCAGCTTCTTACATTCAATTATTTCAAAAGGTCGAGAAATGCAATCAACTTTCTTCCTCAACGGTCTTATTATATGGCACTATCAGTGCCTGTTCTCCATCTGTAACATTAATTAATGTCAAATGAGTAAACTATGAGATCTGCCCAGAGGAAGCTGGATTAATCATAAATTTTAGGAGAACAATACTATGTTTTGAGCATTATATGATTGAATGGAAAAGCAAATTAGGACTGGACAGGTTTAAGATCTACAATAACAACCTGTCCCGAGTCATATCCAAAACATGCTTTGGATTTAGAGAATGAATATAGGTAAAACCCACAAAAATCAGGAGGGAAATAGCAAGTTACGAACAGAGGGTCTGTAAGAATCCAGTCCTTATGGAAAGATAGGGACACAAGATGCTTGTCTGGGGCAACGATTTGAAATGCACCTGGGAAGATGTGGGTAACTCGACTTCCGTCTGGCAGTGCGATGGATGCGGATTCGACCAATGGAGTCGATTCACCGGTGATGAGATTCCAGATACAAACTGAATCACTTAGTGCACCCGAGACGACTCGCGTTTCCACCAAACAAGAAGGCAACGGATGTCACAGAAAGATCATCTCCCTCCAGTATATGTTCTGATATCCCAGTAGTCGTATTCCATATCCGGACTGAGCCCTCGTCCGAGCCAGACACAACATGTGCACCATCAGCCGAGAAAGCAACAGATCGCACCCAATTTGAATGCTCAAGTATGTGCTCCACCTTCCATGTCGTGGCATTCCAAATCCGGACAGAGTGGTCCTTTGAACCAGAAACAACACGTGTCCCATCAGGTGAAAATGCAACGCACCACACCCAATCTGAATGGCCCTTCAGCGTGTGCTTTAACTTGCCTGTAGCAACACTCCAAATCCGCACCGACTTGTCGTCCGAACCAGACGCGATTCTCTTTCCATCAAGGGAGAAGGACACACATCTCACTTCCCCAGCATGACCCTCCAGCACACGATCCACCTCTCCAGTGCTGGCATTCCAGAGCCGAATTGAGTTGTCTGCTGACCCAGAAACGACCCGTACGCCATCAGGCGAGAATGCTACTGAGTACACCTCACTGGAATGTCCCCTCAGTTGGCGTTTTCTCTTGCCCGGAATCAAATGCAAAACATGGGATATCTTGGATGATATCCGTGTCCTTTCACGTGAGACTGTACTCGATCCGCGGTCTGTCTCCAATTTGCTGACATTCCAAATCCGGACAGAGCAATCGACCGACCCAGAGACGATGCGTGTCCCGTCACAAGAGAATGCAACAGAGTACACTGCACTTGTAGGTGGTTACAAGGAATCAATTAGCGATGGTCTGAGATTAAATTTACAATGAGAGTAGAAAAAAAAAAAGAAATGAAGAGTGATTAAAACTTTCAATATCTATGTAATGAAAAATCCCGTGACTAAGAAAACTCACCTCAACAAAAACGCACAATTCCCTCCCTCCATCCCTAGCACTAAACCTCACATTCCTAATCCCGCTGTCAGGCCCATTTGCTTCAGAGCCACCAAAACCAAAACCAATCATGCCGCCGCCACTATGAACGCTGTCATCTGTGTCAACGAACTCGTCCGTACTTGTGACTGTCTGTATGAATACATTGTTGACGAGTTGTGTGTGGACAATCGTGTTAGGGTTCGTCGAGGTGGGAGAATGAGGAGATGAAGTGACGGATATGTGGTGTAGAGGGCGAGGGTGGATTGGGAATGCGGAGTTGTGTGTGGATGCTGATGTTGTGGAGGTATGGGATCCAGGACTGTGGTTGTGGCCAGCGATCCAGTGGACGATTCGACGGTTTCAGGAGCGGGCACAGGGTCCGCAGGGGGAATCATTGTGACATTATGAGAAGCAGGAGAAGTAGTTGCTTGTTCAGAGTTTAACACAGTGCCTGCCCTCACAGAACCGGAGGAGCCGCTGTCGTCCGTGTCACCTCCGCTCCCATTAAAAGTCAGGCAATGCTGTCCGTGGAGAGCGGATTTTGGAGAAAGGCCGCAGTGACAAGCATATCGTCTGTTGCAGACCTCTCCTCCTTGCTGAGCAGATTGTGAAACACCCTTCTCCTGTTGAGGAGAGGAGCCAGACAGGCGAGCATGTCAATTGTGTCAGGCACTCCCTATGGGCGATATATCCCACCGAAGCTTATTTGGATAATCTATCTGACTATTCAAAACTGTTGGACTGAGTTCAGTTGGTCATGGAATACTGGGGAGAAAATATCTGTGCCTGTTCTCAATATCTAACATTAATTCATGTCAAATGAGTAAACTATGAGAACTGTGCAGAAGAAGCTAGATTAATAATAAATTTTAGGAGAACAATACTATGTTTTCAGCTGTATATGATATATTGGAAAAGAAATTAGGGCTGGACAGGATTAAGATCTACAATAACAACCTGGCCTGAAGTATATCCAAAACATGCTTTGGATTTAGAGAATGAATGTGTCAAAAAGCCACGAAAATCAGGGGGGAAATGGCAAGGTATGAACGGAGGGTCTGGAAGAATCCAGTCCTTATTGAAAGATAGGGACACAGGATGCTCCTCTGGGGCAACGAGTTGAAATTCACCTGGGAAGATATGGGTAACTCGGCTTCCGTCTGGCAATGCGATGGATGCGGATTCGGCCAATGCAGTCGATTCACCGGTGAATAAATCCCAGATATGCACTGAATAATGTAATGAACCCCAGACGACTCGCGTTCCACCAAACAAGAAGGAAATGGATGTCACCCAATGACCATGTCCCTCTAGTATATGCTCTGCTATCCCGGTAGTCGTATTCCATATCCGGACTGAGCCGTGTAGCGAGCCAGACGCAACATGTGCGCCATCAGCCGAGAAAGCAACATACCACACGCCATCTGAATGTCCCTCAAGTATGTGCTCCACCTTCCATGTTGTGGCATTCCAAATCCGGACAGAGTGGTCGTTTGAACCAGAAACCACACGTGGCCCATTAGGTGAAAATGCAATGCACAACACCCGTCCTGAATGGCCCTTCAGTGTGTGCTTTAACTTGCCTGTAGCCACATTCCATATCCGCACCGACTTGTCATTTGAACCAGACGCGATTCGCTTCCCATCAGGGGAGAAGGACACACATCTCACTTCCCCAGCATGACCCTCGAGCACACGCTCCACCTCTCCGGTGCTGGCATTCCAGACCCGAATTGATTTGTCTCGTGACCCTGAAACGACCCGTGCGCCATCAGGCGAGAATGCGACTGACCACACCATATTGGAATGTCCCGTCAGTCTGCGTTCTCTCTTGCCCGGAATCACATGCAAAACATGGGATATTTTGGATAAGACGCGTGTTCTTTCACGTGAGACTGTGCCTGATCCGCGTTCTCTCTCCAATTCGCTGACATTCCAAATCCGGACAGAGCAATCCTGCGACCCAGAGACGATGCGTGTCCCGTCCCCAGAGAATCCAACAGACCTGACTGCACTTGCATGTCCCTTCAGCACGTGGTCTAATCTTTCCGTCCCCGCATTCCAGATGCCGATCGAAGAGTCATCCAAGCCAGCCACAATTCGTGTCCCGTCACACGAGAAGGCAACAGACATCGCCACACTGGGATGACCCTCCAGGATGTGCTCCATCTCCCCGTTGGTAGCATTCCAGATACGGACTGACACATCTTGGGAACTAGACACAACACGTGACCCGTCGGGGGAGAAAGCGACAGACCACACCCAATGTGAATGACCCTCCAATATGTGCTCTATCTGTCCCTTTTCTCCACTCCAGATTCTCACTGTCTTATCGTGCGACCCAGATACGACACGTGATCCATCGGGCGAGAAAGCCACAGATCGCACCCAATCGGAATGCCCCTCTAGTTCCCGCTCTGTCTCCACGGCACCAACATTCCAGATCCGGATGGACTTCCTCGACCCAGACACGACACGCATCCCGTCAGGTGAGAGAGCCACAGAAATCACTTGATCCGAATGTCCCTCATATATGTGCAATGTCTCTCCTGTATTTGCATCCCAGATCCGCACTGACGCGTCACCCGAACCAGACACGACACGTGTCCCATTATGCGAGATGGCAACACCACGCACCATGCCCGAATGCCCCACCAGTATGCGTTCCAACTCGCCCGTAACCATGTCCCAAATTCGAACAGACTTGTCCTGTGACCCAGATACAACTCGGCTGCCGTCACTAGAGAACATCACAGAGCTAACTCTTGCACGGTGCCGCATGATATGCTCGGATGTCAGCCCCCATGAATCCTCAAGACCCACGACCACTTTAGCTTGAGGTCCGCTGCATAAGGATGTCGCATATTTCTGTCGGAGTAGGGACTGTTTAGGAATCCATGTGAATGCCGAGCGATAGGTGTTGAGACAGTGGTGGCTGATTGCCTCAAATGCCATCTGGAGGCATCTACGAGCTTCATCGAACAGCAACCCTTGATTATTGTGCATTATCGAATATTTCTGCCAAATTGGTGAGCTAGAATTCATCTCCAACCGGTGAACTCACTGATATTGCCACTTTTGCCTGGCGAAGGGACTTGACACCGGATTCTAGCTCACCAAAGGCACTCAGGCACTCGAACCAATGCAAGAGATGGTTATCGGTGAATTCAGAAACAGCATCGAGCATCGTTGACGATTCAGCAGGGGACAACACCTCTAGAAAATGAAATGCCCAATGCACACAGGAGTATCGGAGGGCCTCCGGAATGGCGTCAGGATTTGCAATTTCATGGGGGAGTATCCCAATATTTCCGTCGTCCAAGTCGCAAATATTACGACGAAGCGAATTGTTCATATGTCCAAGACAGTTGATGGCCAATTTATGGTGTGCATCCGATACATCTACCCTGTGTACTGGGCAGCGCTTGGGATCCACGATGAATTCACGGAATGAAGCATGAAAGATGTTGACGAGTCCATCATTGGTAGAAGGAATATGGATTACCGAACGAAATCGAGATAAGTCAATTGCAACCTGATCACATGTCTTCTCTAACAAGGAAGCAAGCCCAGCGATGGTCAACGGGGTTTGAACACAGACCAACGCGGCAAGCAAATCCTGTCTGGCCATCTTTTCCGTGTCAATCAGGAGATTCCTGAATGCCCCGTCCATAATCAAATTGTAGAAGCCGTCCAGAGACGGGAGAGGCAACGCCGATCGTGTAAGTTCAGTTATACGCGTCCTGGGATTTACGTCCGTGTCATCGATAAACCGCACCGCAGTCGCAGCGTATATGAACAATCCATCCGACTGGTCAAGGAGACTCTTTACCTCAGGTTCGGTTGGCCAGGGAAGGTTAGGCTGAGAATATCTGTGCTTGGTCGCGATATTGGACAGTGAAGATCTCAGGTACGTTTCAATATCGGTTTGTTCGTCGTCTGTTAATGATCCTTTATGTAGGGAAAATTCATGAAGAGAATATTCAGGACTGTGATGGAAGGACGTGGTGATCCAGGTCTCGGGTCGACTTGTAATGAGGAACTTCAAAGGTAAGTCCACTACACCGTCAAGGATTGTCTTTATCAACAGTTCTACTCTCCTAGGTTCTGAGCATTCGTCCAAGGCATCCATAACAACAACATTAGCAAGTAGATGTTGGCTTGCTGCAAGAAGCTTAATGGGCTCTATCACTAAAGACTTGAA
>QLPI01000590.1:0-13716 GCA_003314275.1 Chroogomphus rutilus
ATCTGGCGAGAGAAGAATGAAATTCACTGATGACTTTGTCCTACTGAAGCAATATGCCGAATCGACCTCGTTAGAACTGAATTTCTCTATTCACAAACACCTGGATTTAATAACAAGAAAGAGAAAAAATGGCCATGATCGCGTGAATAATATCTGGAGCAGTCCAGATTTATTTCCTTCCTATCTCAGTTTCCAGCAAGCAAAAAAATAGACTCGAGGAAGGCCCTAAAATACCGACTAAAGACTAACTTCGCTTCCATGGGTGGACCATCGGGCTGTTTACAGTAACAGTACCAGTACAACATTCGACTAAAAACCCTATCATGACATGATGACCGCCTCGTGTCTGCTCCAAACGACACGCCCACTCAATTAAAGAATGTCCAAGTTGACTTGAAATGAGCCTATTGATACGTTTGCTCATTAACGTCTGCTGCTTGGGTGCGGCGCGCCAGAATTCCTTCTCGCCACGTCATGATACATGGGTGGCGCGGCCTGGAAATCGTCTCCCACATCAAAGCCCTTATTTCGTGCTTCTTGGCCTCCAGCCCGAGGAGCCCACGCTTGGTCAGAGAGTCTCCCAGAAGCCATCATTGCCACCATCCTGGCTGCAAGCCGATCGATGTCCTCCTCCTGTATACGAGACTGTGACGACCCCCCTGGACCAGTATCGATAAGAGTCGTATTATTGGGAAGATATCTCTCCCCTTTCCTTGCCGCGAGATTCTGAGGGGGAGTAGGCGAGAAGTCTAGTGATCGAGACGTAGATGTCCCGCTGTGTCGTGGGCTGTCCCTCTCGGCCGGCGCGAGGTTCGTGAACGTCGCACCAGTGACAGACTTGTATACATATGGTTCGGGTACTGCCATTTCTTCCGCTTCCGCTTCATTATCTCCAGGGCTATCAAGGGCCGCTTTTGAGCTACCGAATGTGCGTATCATTTCTTGTTTGGCAGTCGTGCGGCGGCGGTCTTTTCGCCGTTGAAGATACAAGAGAATCGCAATGACTGAGAACAGCGTGAGCACGCCAGCTACGACACCGGCGATGATTGGCACATGAGAGACGTGGCTACTATGAGTATATGTAAGTTATCGATTGAGATTCAAAGGTATCTAAGAGTAGTGGAACCTTGAAGAGCTTTGAGAACCGCTAGAAGTGGGACTAGGTGCGCCTGTGTCGGTCGAGCTTGAAGAAGTTTCTACCGGTGTTTGACTACCTGTTTGAACGTGAATATCACTCGTATAGCTCAGGGTCGACGTCGGCAGTGAGTCTTGAAGACTGTTGTCGAGACAACTAGATAAAAAACCATCATGTTGAAAATCGAAAGCGGTTGCACATCTTCCATACCTCGTGTTCGTTGAGTTCTTGACAACTATTGTTTGGCTTTCTCCGTTAACGCCATTGCTGTCCGTCACACCGATCGTACTGGTAAAGAGGCGTAAGTTGACATGCAACAAACCGAGTCTAAATATTACGACTTACAACGGTGTTCCTGCAGCCAGATCATCGGGCCAGGTGTATGGAGAGCTTTGAACATTAGCAAAGACCTCAAACTTTTGGGGAAATTGTGGATATATATATAAATAAATACGTTGAACGTTTCGTTTCGATACTCACGGAGGAGATATTGGCGTCAGCAGCTGTTACAAGTGGTCAACTTCGCCAAAAAAATACTCGAGTTAGCACAAACTTGTTGCAAAATTTAGGTTGAATGGCGATACGCCTCCACTCCATTCACTACAAGGCTCTCATTCGAATCTAGTCCTTCAACTATGGGTTGGAGTTGTACAACTTACATATGTACGTTAGCTAACAAACAATGGTCAGTCAGACTGGTGATTCTCTACTAACAAGTGCGGATACACATACCACATTGTACCACAGTCCTGACAGATACAAAGGTCAGTTCACATCACAACTCGTAAGAAAAAGAGCTCACTCACGGTGTTTTGACTTGAATTTGTTGCTGCCCCAGGGCAGTGAAGGCAAAGGGAAGGACCGAGAATATCAAGAGAGGGTGAAAGGGCGTCATGCCCTGAAGTCTTTTCAATTGGAGGGTATGGTGGAGAAGAGTTTACTGCGTTCGAAAGGATGGGAGCAAGCATGGGAATAGACCTTAGTGATAGCGGTGCCCAACAGCCACCGGTGTAAATGAGCTGTTGAATATGATGTTCCGAGTCGTGCCGGATGACATCGGATATGGCACGTCGCGGCTTCGAGTTCGGACTCACCCAAGAAGGACGGTATAATTGTTACATGTAACCTAGTCGACGATCCCCCTCGAGAAGATGTGTCACAATGCAAATCCGAAACAACACCGAAATCAATAAATAACTTGAATTGTAAATTTCATTGTATGTTTACATAATTAATCAGGCCAATAATACGCCTATGTAGACCGTCCAAAGGATACCAAGCTTATACCAGCAGAAGATGAGAACTCACAGAGGCAATTACGCTTGTCGTGACGGGAGTGATGCAGGGTTACAAAGTAGATCACCGAATCAGATTTGATTCCGGTGTGAAAAATGTTGCAGAATGGACTTGGTTAAGTAATCAAACCTGATCAACAAACAACTTGTCACCGAGAGGACAAGTGGATTCAATATGGATACCTAGTTTGAAGCAACTGATAGAACTATGGAAGGGGAAAAAATCCAAAAGGAATAGATTGAACCGTAAAGAATGTTAAGACTTGTTTGATCAACCTCACCTGTGAAATTCCTTCAAGGCGACTTTCCACGGTAACAGGTGGAAGGAATGTCATTAGCGAGGCATCTCACGAACTCGGAGGGATATGTAAAAGATATGGGATACATACTCTCCGCAGGTTGATGGTGTGATCGTCAATTTCAATACGTAGGTTCAAAGAAAACGAGAATATACCGGGATTATCATGTCCCACCACATCGGCTCATCATTCCATACATTTATCGGTTTGGCCCCCTGAACTTGCCTTGGTGAACCCCATTAGTCACTTTCTGCTTGAATTTATAAAATTTCCTGCAGAATCTATCGTCTCAAAGTTTTAGGCTTGTTATGAAGGTGCGTACTCACAATGCAGCAGAAACCAGAATTCATCATTACCACATTAAGCCATCGGCTTGATTCATTAAAGATTTTTCACCACAAGAATGAAACTCGCTCCACACCACTATTCTTGTTAAAGGGCCCAGGGTTCAAAATGTTTCTCTTACCAATGTTCTTGTCCTGCCAAAGGAAAAATAAATTTCTTATCAAAGTCTAACCATTGTTCCTTCCAATTACGAACCTCATTCTGCCAAATACACTTCACCCTTGTGAAATGCCAGAGTCGCGAGGATGTTGACAAATAATCAAAAAAAATTTCATATATATTCATCGATGCTAACCGTTGCGATGACAATCGCAGATTTTCTTTGTTTGTAGTACAGCGGCTCTTTTGTCCTGCTGCTGTGGATGTAGTAGTCAGAAAACATTTCCATGATTTCGTCTATTCCCCATTTCACAACGTATCTCTACATTTGGGTATTTGCTCCCCAGACGATTCCGCACCTCACACCGGTGCATGGGAAATATTCATTCAAAATGGGCTGTGGGTTTTTTTTTTTCAAAAGAAGCCGATTGAAACTAGTCTTCAGATTCTGTTAGTCTAAGTTAATTCTCTGATAAGCTCGACACAGCACAGAAAAACTGATTACGATAGCAATAATACAGGTACATGCACCAGAGACGGAACACTTCTGTCCCAGAACACGATGCGACAGGCTTGAGACAGCATTGAACCAGAATGCTACAATAAACTAGGAAGTATGAGCAGAATTGATGAAGAAACGAAAGTGTTTACCTGGACTATCGAATACCATCATCTCATCCCTAACCATACGGTCTATCAATCAAGGGTGTCACCCGTTCGCGGCCGCGAGATAAGACTGTATGAAGGTCAGCTTTGACCGTATACCGTACACTTTACTCACGTCTCTCTCTGTCAAATATTCGAGGTACGCCAGCGCAACTGCCACCCAAAACGCAGGGTCAACACCCATCTGACGTTCAAACCCCTTATTGACCTCAAGTAGACCGGTGGTGAGAACAGAGAACGTAGGCGTCAGGTCCGTGAATGTCAAGAGTGGTATAACCACATCGCCTACGTATGGTGAAGCTGGGACGAGAGTGAACGATGCCGACGCTTGAATAGGAAGAGTCGGCGTGATGTAGGACAATGCTCGTGATAGTAGGGTAATAGGGGAGGTCGATGAGGGTGTAGGTGGAAGAGGAGATAACGAGGGGTAGAACATGAAATGTGTGACAACGCTCTGAGGCTTATGGGGGGAAAGGGCGCTTAGCTTTTCTTTGAGCTCGAGAGGAGATGGGAGGGAAAGAGTGGTTTGAGATGAAGATGGTGGTGATGCGATGGGTGGTGGTGTAGGCGGATATGAGTGCACGCGGACGTTAATTCGTACCTCCCCCGGGGAGGCCTTTTCCGGTTCAGGCAAGTTGGCGCGTACGGCGAAAGTAAGCGCTCCATCAGGATATTCAGGTGTGACAATTGAAAGTGCAGGGCCGACGCCTGCGGGCAGTGGGGCTGGTGGAGGCTTTGGAGCTGGTGGAATGAGGGGGATGAATGTGCCTGGTGGGAAGGATGGACAGCGCACTCGGAGGTACCAGCCACGTTTAGGACGATGAATAGACCACCTTAAAGAGCCTGTTGCACAGTCCTAGCCAGGGGGTGAACGCACTAAGACTACTACATGGTATAACATACCACCACACTCTCCACGATCTCGTCCTCTGTCATCATCCTTTCCTAAGCGATAGAAACTCAATGCGGCAAATAGATGGTGTAAGCGAGGAACTTACATACCTTGAACCACACGACGTTCTCTGTCCCTTCCTCGAGGACATTGACACGCAATTCGGCAAGAACATCCGAGCTGGATAAGTTTAGACTTTGTCTTGAGGAAAAGGGCATTCCGCTCACGTTTTAATGGTGTACTGTGCCAGATGGGCCTTCGCTAATGGCGCCGCTTGCATCCTTCAAAATACCGGGAATACCGGGCGACGGACTCAAATTGAAGGTCACCTCGATCACGTGCCACTCATTAGTCACAAAAATAGGTCACGGAATTGTTTTGCTTTTTCCTTTGTCAATTGGACAACTCATGCTCAATATACCCTATCCCTCCATTTGGTATCGCATTAAATCCGACTGCTCTACATAGGATTCAGAACTTGATTCGCTGCCTGACCTACGCTTGGAATCCCCCAAAATATTCTACAGCAGCTTACCCTCACATACTTCCAAAAGATTCCGTGCAGATGTGGAGTCGCATGATGGTGATGCCCGAAGCGATGTGTCAAGGAACCTATGTTTTAAATGATCATGAGTGCCCTGCTTACACATGACGGTCTCTTATTAAAATTCAGCTCTGGCGCCTATGGTTGAAATGCATGGTTTTCGAGAGCGCCCGACAACCTGCGCATGCGCTCTGCAAGCCCTGCAAAAGTTCAATATTTACACTGCAACATCCCCTACTGTCTGAAGGTGGTAGTCTGATCCATCCAACATGCAAGAGGGACAAGTTGTGCTTGACCTAGATATTGCATTAGTAAGAACGATCGGCTTGGGACAACTTCTATGACTCGCTCATAAGACGCCGGTCAATCGAACATAGCCTTTCACTCCCTCTGAGCGCGTTCGACGATAGACTCTCGTCGTGGAGAAAATGTCATCGAGATACCGGCACAATCTACCGTAACGCCAGTGCTTATTCTAAAACGCCTTACGGCGCTCTGTGTTTTGCTTTGGTTATTTCCCTTGGGAGGGGGAATAGGGGTGGGGGTTAAGGCGAGTTTGATATTTACCGCATTTGTTCGGCACAACATTGACAAATATTTAAATTCCAACATTTTTTAAAAAGATCAAAATACTTCTATGATAAAACCATGAACTTTCCTCTGGTTAACCGGTGTGTTGAAAGTAGACCACCCCTTGCAAAGTCAGTTGCCTGTTGAGCCTCAATCACTATTGCAGATCTTTCATCCCTGTGCGTGGGTACTTGATCCACTGGGGCTAAATCCTATAACGCATAGTTCAATTGAATTCATGCCAGGAGGGGATTCAATATTTCAAGGCGCACTCGGCGCTCATGGTGCGGTAGTATAATCGGAAATGAACAAAGCGACTGCAGGGCTTAGGACACTCACAGGCGAGTATGCAAACATGTTGTTTCTGGGGTATATGACTCAATTGGACCCGTTCCATCAGACATCTAGCAAATAGAAACAAAATAAGCCTCACAGATAAAGGTGCCGGGGAAGCGCCCATCTGCATGTGGCGCTGAATGCACACGACCTGCAAACTGCTAAATTGACAGCAGGGACAGGAGACTGCAAGATTGCTTAGACTCCCACAGGCATACAAACACGTTATTTCTGTGGTAAATGATTCATCTGGACCCGTCCTATCTGACAGAGTGTACTTCTCTCCTGGAGACAACAAGCTATTCAACATACCGATATGAAAGCGCCCGCTTGCATATGGCACTAACGTCACACGACGTGCAGGATGGAATCCACGGCAACGCCGCTTAGACTCTCACAGGCGGGTATCCAAATACATTATACCCGGCAGATCACTCAATTTGACCTGTTCCATCCGGCATATAGACTATTTCGCTCCTGAAGACAAAATAAGCTATTCCACCGATGAATATACGGCTTGGAAAACGCCGACCTGCATGGGACGCTGATGGCACACGACATGCAAGCTTCTAAATCGACAGCCATAGAAAAACCGCGCTTCATATAACTATCATTATGATCCAGATGTTGCGCCACGAAGGACACCCCTGTGCCTCTATTGTCTGAGCTCCAGCACCGCTCGAGATAGGATTGTTTTGATCTAACAAATGGATTTTCCCTTGATACACCCCTTCTATTCTGATCCTACCTTCGGGGGGGCATGTCATTTTCCACTAGTGAGGGTTCGAACCTTTCCAGTAACAGCTTCCTGAAAATTTTTATAGACAAAGGCTCACTTCTGTTAGTCACTAATAAGTAGAAGGACGCTTGCACCAGCGCTAAGGTTCTCGCATAGTGGTATCTCATGTGGCTTCTGATAATCTGTAAGCATAATTTCAAGCGGCCCGTACTTCTCCTAGGTCAAGAGCAATCTCCATTAGTCTCTAATGAATGATGGATCGCTCTATTATACCTTTTTGGTCTCTGTGCCATTCTGTGCATCTCTTCCCCGTTTCACCATTCCAATCAGGACAGAATGCCTGATGATACCGACCCTGTTTGTTGCAGCGCATACCGCCACTCCCAGCGCGTGGTGTTATTTAAAACCCTGTGAGTACATACGAACTTCAAAGTCCTTTTGTTGGCAACTAGGGGAGCCATTCTGGTTTCAATTGTCCCTGAGAACTGTACCTCTTTTCCCTCCTTCACTCTGTGGATATCTCATGTGAAGTTTTAACTTTCATCTCTATTCGTCATCCTGGTTATATCGAGTCAGAGATCCCAGCTCTATAGTTCTTGAATTCTTTTTGCCGGCGCTTGGTTAAGGCATCTCGATACTCCCTAAGCAAAACATTGCAACTTATTTTGGACTTCTCTTTAAAACCTATGCTGCTATTACCCTGGTCGTTGAGTGAGCTTCAGGAGTTATCTAAGCCGCATCTGTGGTCAGATTGGCTGTAAACCGGGAAGAAAAGGGAATTGTTTAAGGGAACGCTGAACAAAGGCTTTAGAGAACGCGTTTCATTTCGAGCACCATCTCCTGCTCAAAGAATCTCCACTGCCACTGTTGCCCCGCGCTAGCCACCTCGCCCCCACCGCCATCTCAGCAAATATATTGTTCCGTCTTGCGATCATCGACGAGTTGGGTGATCCGGGTCATTGAGAACCATGCTCCATCAAATTCGATCAGCAACCAATTGTAGACGCCTTGGCACCTGTTGGTAGAGCCCGAGTGCTTCAGGAAGACGCCTAAATAAGCGCCCGTGACAAACACCGGAGCGCCCGTATTTTACTGCTGAGAGCGCGCATGTGGATCCTCAAGCGATGATAGACCTCTCTGATACCCCTTTGCTGTTCCCTTAAGCGCACTCAAATATCGGTCCGGAGAACGTCCTGAAGAATAAGCGTTGTGACACTTGCTAGGTCTATTTCTCGATGATTAATCGGACTGACACCTCCGCAGGCTCTTCCCTGCAACATTATCATAACTGCGAGGCTCACTGGGGCCTCACAGCTCCAGGACATGGACAGCAGACTCATTAACTTCCAGCGGCGCTTTCTCGCGCTTGTTTCACACTCCGGTGATTATGTTTCTCGTGGACTCAATTTTGTTTTGGGTGCTTGAACGGACTACTTCGACAATTCTACGACAAATAATTTACTCGGAATATATGACTTGTCGCTGTAATGTGGCTGCCTGTCCATACGTGGGAGTTTTGCGCAGTCCGACACAGACGACGGCATCGTCCCTGATTCGCCTCTGCTACAAGCAAGGCATGTATACCGGAGGAGGTCTTTTACGAGCGTGAATTTGGCGTCAACCCTTGGGACCCTTCTATGCTGGGCAACCAGATTATCGAGGTGTGGGGATGGGCGCATAAAATGACGTTGTATCCACTCTATGCAACCGCCTGTCTATAAAAGAGCAGGGTTAAATAGTAAGTACTTCCCCAACTCACAAACCTACTACGGTTCCTCTTCCACATCTTCTCCTACTGTACCGAACACTTTCTTCAACTCTATGGCTTCATCTTCTCGTCCCACCGTCTCAGCATTCCACCTCCCAGACCTCGCGTCCTATTGCCCCTTCATTGCTGAATTCCACCCCAATGGTAACGATATCGCCGCCGCCTCTGAGAAATGGGTCGAAAACACTTGTCGTGTCTTTACTCCTGACATGCGTCGCCACATGTATGGTTTAATGTCCGGCCAACTTGCAGCATACTGCTACAACCGATGCAGCGACGAACGCTTCAGACTCATATGCGACTTCATGATCGTTCTATTTCTCCTCGATGATCTCTCCGACGATCTCTTGACCAAGGAGACAGAAGTCCTCACGGACATCGTCATGAACGCTATGAATTTCCCGCAGTGGTATCGACCCACCCATACCAAGGGAAAGGTGCAACCTGAATTAGAGCCTGATGCAAGCATATTGACCCGAGAGTACGTCTGTCGGCACTCCTTTGATGGTACCCCACACTCACACATTCCCACGCACAGCTACTGGGCTAGGTTAATCCCTGATGCGGCGCCTGGAGTCCAGGCCCGATGCATCGAGAACGTTGAGCTTTATTTGGTTGCCGTCCACGAGCAAGCCCGTCACCGTGATACTGGGGAAGTTCCCACCACACAAGAGTACATAGAGCTCCGCCGCTTGAGCAGCGGCTGCAAGCCCCTGTTCGATCTTCTCGAGTATTCCCTCGACATGCAACTCCCCGATTATGTTATCGAAGATCCCCTGATGAAGACACTGAAGAACTGCTGCAACGACTTTGTTGCCTTCAACAATGTGAGTAGCAATCGTCTCGTTGAATATGATGCAGTGGTTCATTGCTGATCCCCGATACCAGGACATATTTTCTTACAACGTCGAGCAATCTCGCGGAGACTTGCATAACCTTGTTGCCATCGTCATGCACAATGACAAGGTAGACCTCCAAACTGCCGTGGACCGCGTCGGCGACATGTGCCGCGCCGCTCAGGACAAGTACATCGAAACGAAGGCCAAATTCCCTTCGTACGGTCCTGAAGTTGACAGTCAGCTCGCAGCCTTCTTCCACGGCTTGGAGAGTTGGATATCCGGCTCGCTTGCATGGAGTTTCCTCACGCCCCGGTACTTTGGCAATCAACTCGAAGAGGTGAATAGAACTGGAAGGGTGAAAGTTCTTCCTCGTGCTCGTGTGCCTGTGAATGCTGCATAGCTTGAAGCATGCAGTGGTACGTCTGTCTGGTTCGTATTCAACACTCACTAATTGTGTATTGGATTTTAGACAAATATGCATAATATTAATACTTGGTTTTGTTTGCGAGAGACTAGTTTAGATATTTTTATACAAAATATCTAGATGTATTTCAATAATACAACATTGATTACTACTATCGTGTGCTAGTCGGACTTATTTTGAATAAAATTTTATTTGTGGAACTGAAATCCATTGTATAATGAATCGTATATACGGATTTCCGGAAACTACATAACCCTAAGTTGGAAATTGTACTGATTCAGAATAATAATTGCCCTGGGACTAGCTGTAATAAAATAATTGACAGATAACTTCTTGATCGTAGTTTAACTTTATATGCTTGTGAGTGCATCGGGTGAGCGCCTAATAGAAGATAGTGCCGTGAACTTCACCTGCCACGTGGCCACTGCTGTCTAACAATCGATAGGTTGCTGAGGTAACCACACGTTTCTGGTCGCGCGCTCATTCGCTGCCAACACGAGCGAAACATAATTGTTAAATCTTATTTCTTATAATATTTGTTTATCTTTTTGAGTTATGCCTATTAAAAGTGTTGAATTTCCCCTGAAGCAACCAGTTAAAACATGGGAGTTCGTTATAATTCCACGAAGAAAAAATTAACTACTGTGTAAAATGCAAACATGTCATGATACATTGTGGCATGAGCTCACAATATCCCAACACCCCTTTTGAAATGAAGTGTTAAGTTTTGATTAATATCTCAGTCTGATATTGGGGCTCTGATATTGTTGTAAGAAGTACCTAATACTAACTATAAAGTTAGAGAACATTATCTTTGAGTCAGAATATATGTACTCACATCTCAGTCTGATAATGGGACTGAGATAATTTTTTGCAGGTATCTATCTTTTATACGACTCTAAGGAAAAATAGATTGCCAGTTCTGTGCATTGGTGTCACAACCTTGCCAAAATCATCTCCATCAACATATCTGCTCAAACAACCTCATTAAAATCATCTCCATCATCATTTCTGCTCAAAACACATGGTTACATTTCCCATATTCAGCAACCCTGCTCTTCAGCCTTTTCTTATCCATGCTATTTCTGCTTAGGGAATGGCACAGGTCACACATAGGTCAAATGTGGGTGACCTGCACCCAACCCATGGGAAACCTGAACCCATCAACCCATGCGTTTTTTCCCATGGGTCAACAGTTGTCAGGTGCATGCTGCACCTGCACACATGTGTGTCATACTCATGCATGTAGGTGCATGCACATATGATGTGTTTGTGTCGTATGTGTGTGCATGTGGCACGTGCGTGTCATACATGCATGCATGACACCACAGGTTGGGCCAGGTTATGGGTGCTCTTGGCTTGACCCACACCCACACCCAAGGACACCTGACCCAGTGACCCATGTGGGTTGGCCCTGTTGGAACTAGCATGTGAAAGCATAGAACACAGTAAGGTATGGAGGTCCTGGCCATGTTTGACTGGGACCATATATATGTCAGATGAGTAGATAGCAGCCCCTCAGTGAACCACCCATTCACTGAGGTATGTATTCCTATTGTATGCCTAGACACACAGGTACTAATTATCTTGTAGCCTTCCATTGTTTAGGTATAGTAATAATATACTCACAGTAAACTTCCTGTTCCCTGAGCCTTTCATTGTTTAGCTACTGCGCATAATCACTACAGGTTATGGGCCCCACAGAGCCCACAATGTCTACCCCCACCTCTAAGTCATTCATCATTCCAAAGCTGGCCAGGGACAGCACAAACTGGGTCATCTGGAAAAGCCAAACATTAGCCACCCTGTCTGTGACCCATGGTGCCAAACGTCACCTGGATGGGACCACCAGAATCCCCCCTCCAATCCCCACCTACCCCAGGGGCCATAGGCTAATGGCAAAGGAGGAAGAGGACCTGGACAAATTAGAAAAATGCTGGGATGATTACAATCAGCAAGAGGCCATGATCATGGCCCAGATATTTACCACGGTCCCCGACAGCCTCCTCATCGAGATCTGAAACCTCACTACAGCCAAGGAGGTATGGGATGCCATGTGCTCAAAACACAAAACCAGGGCACTCACCATTAAGGTCAATATGCAGCACTGGATGTATGAAATGAAATGTGAGGATGAGTCAAACATCCGTACACACCTGGAGGCACTCATGAGGATGCAGGATCAGCTCACTAGGATGAATGCTGGACTCACCAATGATGACCTAGTTACCATCATCCTTGGCTTGCTCCCTAAGTCATACTGCCCACTGATTAATGTGATTATGATGTCAGCAGTGCATGCAAAGGCCAAGTTGGAGCCTGATAAGGTGGTTGGAACCCTGATTGATGAGTTCAAACAGTTAGTGATTGAAGAGCACCAACTGAAAGCAAGTGAGAACACTCTCACTACAGTGAAAGGCTGTGGAAAATCACAGGCATGCAGGGGCACCTCCAGTACCACAAAGACAGACATTGAATGTTGGAATTGTGGGAAGAAGGGACATAAGAAAGCAGACTGTCATTCTAAAGCTAAGAAGAAAGATAAAAAGGATGAAGATACAAAGGGAGGCAGTTCAGCAAACACGGTAGCAGAAGGCAAGGAATTTGCCTTTATGACAACATTTTCTGGGACCACACTCATGCTGGGAACAAGTGCATTGATGGGATGGGAAGTCGACATCTGTGACTCAGGCACATCAGGGCATATGTCACCAGATAGGCACTGGTTTGTTACCTTCAAGGAGATCGCACCGTATGCAATCAACGCTGCAGACAAAACCATATCCTAAGCTACTGTAATAGGGAATATGAGGATTGGTATCCCCAATGGAAAAACAATGATGCATGTTACATTGAAAGATGTGCTGTACTGCCCAGATCTGGCATTCACGCTGATATCCCTGATGTTCTGTGACACTGCCAGTTACTCAGTCCTGTTGAAGGACTGAAAATGTCTGATTCAAGACACCAAAGGGGCCCTGCTGGGGCAGGTCCTGCTCTTGAATGGGCTCTACAAGGTAGAAAATAAGTCTGTGGCAGCACCGGCAAACATAGTATGAAGACCACTCACTGTGGATGAGTTGCATTGGTGCATGGGCCACATATCCTCACTGACTGCCTGGAAACTCGTCCAGGACAGTACCATAACTGGCCTCGACCTTGATATGTCAAGTCAGCCAAGTTTTTGCAAGGCATACACAGAAGCAAAGCCTATGCGCAAGCCTGTCCCACAGGTGTGAGAGGGACCATGAGCCTCTACCTTTGGTGAAAAAGTCTACTCGGATGTCTGGGGGGCGGCAAACCCCCAGAGCTACAATGGAAAAGAATACTTTGTTAGCTTCACCAATGACCACCAGGTGGACTTACCTCATTCCAATGGCAAGGAAAGAGGAAGCATTTGACTGCTATAATCAGTATAAAGCATGGGTCAAAACCCAGCATGGCACAAAGCTGAAGCACCTGCAAACCGACCATAGGGGTGAATACCTCTCTCAAGAGTTCATGGAGCACCTTAAGTCAAAAGGAACGGTATGAAGCCTTACCATACATGACACACCAGAAGAAAATGGTGTGTTAGAGCACCTGAATAGGATGCTGTTAGAGCATGCACGGGTGTTTTGGAACCTGGACAAGACCTTGGTGTTAAAGATATAACACTTCAGTCAAGCACTGTGTGAAGTGAAGCGAGACGAAGAAGAGTTTTAAACCCTGCTGCAGCACAACTCCGGAAATAATTTAATATTTGTACCTTGGTCACAAACTGTG
>QLPI01000591.1:0-13793 GCA_003314275.1 Chroogomphus rutilus
TGAATTTCCCCTGAAGCAACCAGTTAAAACATGGGAGTTCGTTATAATTCCACGAAGAAAAATTTAACTACTGTGTAAAATGCAAACATGTCGTGATATATTGTGGCATGAGCTCACAATATCCCAATATCCCAACACCCCTTTTGAAATGAAGTGTTAATTTTTGATTAATCTCTCAGTCTGATATTGGGGCTCTAATATTGTTGTAAAAAGTACCTAATACTAACTATAAAGTTAGAGAACATTATCTTTGAGTCAGAATATATGTACTCACATCTCAGTCTGATAATGGGACTCAGATGATTTTTTGCAGGTATCTATCTTTTATACTACTCTAAGGAAAAATAGATTGCCAGTTCTGTGCATTGGTGTCACAACCTTGCCAAAATCATCTCCATCAACATTTCTGCTCAAACAACCTCATCAAAATCATCTCCATCATCATTTCTGCTCAAAACACATGGTTACATTTCCCATATTCAGTGACCCTGCTCTTCAGCCTTTTCTTATCCACACTATTTCTGCTTAGAGAATGGCACAGGTCACACATGGGTCAAATGTAAGTGACCTGCACCCAACCCATGTGAAACCTGAACCCATCAACCCATGGGTTTTTTCCCATGGGTCAATAGGTGTCAGGTGCATGCTGCACCTACACACATGTGTGTCATACACATGCATGTAGGTGCATGCACATATGATGTGTTTGTGTTGTATGTGTGTGCATGTGGCACGTGTGTGTCATACATGCATGCATGACACCACAGGTTGGGCCAGGTTATGGGTGCTCTTGGCTTGACCCACACCCACACCCAAGGACACCTGACCCAGTGACCCATGTGGGTTGGCCCTATTGGAACTATCATGTGTAAGCATAGAGCACAGTAAGGTATGGAGGTCCTGGCCATGTTTGACTGGGACCATATATATGTCAGACAAGTAGATAGCAGCCCCTCAGTGAACCACCCATTTACTGATGTGTGTATTCCTATTGTATGCCTAGACACACAGGCACTAATTATCTTGTAGCCTTCCATTGTTTAGGTATAGTAATAATATACTCACAGTAAACCACCTGTTCACTGAGCCTTCCATTGTTTAGCTACTGCGCATAATCACTACAGGTTATGGGCCCACAGAGCCCATGATGTCTACCCCCACCTCTAAGTCATTCATCATCCCAAAGCTGGCCAGGGACAGCACAAACTGGGTCACCTGGAAAAGCCAAACATTAGCCACCCAGTCTGTGACCCATGGTGCCAAACGTCATCTGGATGGGACCACCAGAATACCCCCTCCAATCCCCACCTACCCCAGGGGCCATAGGCTAATGGTGAAGGAGGAAGAGGACCTGGACAAATTAGAAAAATTCTGGGACAATTACAATCAGCAGGAGGCCATGATCATGGCCCAGATATTTACCACGGTCCCTGACAGCCTCCTCATCGAGATCTGAAACCTCACTACAGCCAAGGAGGTATGGGATGCCATGTGCTCAAAACACAAAACCAGGGCACTCACTGTTAAGGTCAATATGCAGCACCGGATGTATGAAATGAAATGTGAGGATGAGTCGAACATCCATACACACCTGGAGGCACTCATGAGGATGCAGGAGCAGCTCACTAGGATGAATGCTGGACTCACCAATGATGACCTAGTTACCGTCATCCTTGGCTTGCTCCCTGAGTTATACTGCCCACTGATTAACATGATTATGATGTCAGCAGCACATGCAAAGGCCAAGTTGGAACCCGATCAGGTAGTTGGAACCCTGATTGATGGGTTCAAACAGTTAGCGATTGAAGAGCACTAACTAAAAGCAAGTGAGAATGCTCTCACTGCAGCGAAAGGCCGTGGAAAATCACATGCATGCAGGGGCACCTCCAGCACCACAAAGACAGACATTGAATGTTGGAATTGTGAGAAGAAGGGACATAAGAAAGCAGACTGTCATTCTAAAGCTAAGAAGAAAGATAAAAAGGATGAAGACATGAAGGGAGGCAGTTCAGCAAACATGGTAGCAGAAGGCAAGGAATTTGCCTTCATGACAACATTTGCTGGGACCACACTGGTGCTGGGAACAAGTGCATTGATGGGATGGAAAGTCGACATCTGTGACTCGGAGACATCAGGGCATATGTCACCAGACAGGCACTGGTTTGTTACCTTCAAGGAGATCGCACCATGTGCAATCAATGCTGCAGACAAAACCATATCCTAAGCTACTGGAATAGGGAATATGAAGATTGGTATCCCCAATGGAAAAACAATGACACATGTTACATTGAAAGATGTGCTGTACTGCCCGGATCTGGCATTCATGCTGATATCCTTGATGTTCTGTGACACTGCCAGTTACTTGGTCCTGTTGAAGGACTGAAAATGTCTGATTCAAGACACCAAAGGGGCCCTGCTGGGGCAGGTCCTGCTCTCGAATGGGCTCTACAAGGTAGAGAATAAGTCTGTGGCAGCACTGGCAAACATAGTGTGAAAACCACTCACTGTGGATGAGTTGCATTGGTGCATGGGCCACATATCCTCACTGACCGCCTGGAAACTCGTCCAGGACAGTACCATAACTGGCCTCAACCTTGATATGTTGAGTCAGCCAAGTTTTTGCAAGCCATGCACAGAAGCAAAGCCTATGCACAAGCCTGTCCCACAGGTGTGAGAGGGACCACAAGCCTCCACCTTTGGTGAAAAAGTCTACGGATGTCTGGGGGCTGGCAAACCCCCAGAGCTACAATGGAAAAGAATACTTTGTTAGCTTCACCAATGACCGCCAGGTGGACTTACCTCTTTCCAATGGCAAGGAAAGAGGAAGCATTTGACTGCTATAAGCAATATGAAGCATGGGTCAAAACCTGGCATGGCACAAAGCTGAAGCACCTGCAAACCGACCATGGGGGTGAATACCTCTCTCAAGAGTTCATGGAACACCTTAAGTCAAAAGGAACAGTATGAAGCCTTACCGTACATGACACACCAGAAGAAAATGGTATGTTAGAGCACCTGAATAGGATGCTGTTAGAGCATGCACAGGCTATGCTTCTGACAGCTAGCCTACTGAAATTCCTGTGGACTGAGTCAGTCCAACATGCAGTGTGGCTTAAAAACAGGACTTCAACACATGTGCTCGATGGCAAAACACCATACGAGCTTGTACACAGTGCAAAACCTGACCTCACTGACCTACCTAAGTGGGGCACAAGAGTGTTTATACTGAAAGAACACACTGGCAAGTTGGATTCTAAGGCAGATGAGGGGAGGTGGATGGGGTACAGCGATGAAAGCAAGGGCCATAGGGTTTACTGGCCTGGGAAACATTGCATCACTGTCAAACGCAACGTGACATTTGACACTCCCATCCTGGTCACCCCCGCTGATACACTAACTGAGGGGGAGTCCACCACCCATGGCAGTAAGGGCATCGGCGACACCCCTCACAACCAAGGACCACCACCAGTACTACCAGATCCACCCACAGGTCCCATGCAGATTGACCCACTTGAAGGGTTCGAGGATGCAGAGGCAGATCTGCTAGGCAGGGGTCACCGCATGCAAAAACCATCCATGTACGTGCATGGGATTGCTAATGGCACAGGCAGCAGAACCGGTCGTGCAAATGCCCCCATGTACCCTAAGGGGCTGCCCATCCCCACCAGGAATGCTTGTAGCAAAAAACAAGCCTCATCACATTCACTGTATCTTTCCTGGCATAATTTATTCAGAACCTATGGAGGGTGCACTGGGAAGTGGTCAAAAGGGGTTTTCACTACCTTAAGGGAATGAAGGACACTTGCCTAGTCATTGGAGGAGCACAAAAAGGCCTAGAGGCCTTCTCAGATGTGGACTGGGCCTCACAGGAGCATAGGCACTCTATGTCTGTGTACGTATTCACGATCAATGGGGGAGCTGTCTCCTGGAGTTTGAAGAAACAGCCTATTGTTGCATTATCAACAACTGAGGCTGAATACATTGTGGCCACTCACACTGCAAAAGAAGCCCTGTGGATCCGAATGTTTATTGTAGAGATAGCTTGACCACTCAGAGAACCTGTCACCATCCACCTGTCAAGTACACGTACCGGGGTTCTGGTAACTCGGCAGTGCCAACCGAACAAGTCATCCTATGTCCACGTACAAGTGCCCACGCCACATGCAGATCACTTGGTATGCCGGTTTCGGCTCGGTACATCTGCCATCCACATTCCTCCTCCTTGTCCCCATCCCTCATTTGCTTTACCTCATTCACCACCCATTAATCCCACCCTATCTGCTCCTTAATCCTCGACCCCTCTTACCTCGGGACATCTTACCATTGTTTTATCCTCAGCCACAACCATTGTTTTATAATTGGGCACTCCCCATTGTCCTATCCTTGGCCACATTCCTATTATTCTATTTTCCATTGTCCTATCCCTATTTACATTTCTTCATTCTAATTTTACTCGCTGTGGACAATACTCCCACATGCTCTGCATACCTTATTGTTCCACATTCCTTATTCCACATGTCGCTTCTTAAACTACATAAGTAGGGCATGGATGTACATACTTCCTCATTCTGGGTATTGACAAGGCTTAGGCCCCTGTCTCCTCTTCCCTCTGTAAAGTCCTCTACTTGGGCTAGCACTTTTGGCACCCCCCAAGTACTTTCTCTGTCCCAAATTGGTGGCACGCATGGCAAGTAGGGCACAACACATGAGTACGTTGAAGCCAAAGCAACTACTTCCAGCCTGCAGGACTTGGCCATTACCCGTCTACATCCTTGGCATTCCTAAAGCTTGACACCACCTCAACAATGTCTTGGCCATTTCCATCACAAAGAACAATGAATACCACCCAAGGACCAAGCATATAGACATATGCTAAGGTAGAAGAAAAACGGTTTCTGCTATAGTCATGTGATGTGACAATGTCATGGTCACAGCATAAAAAATTTCATTGTTGAAAAAAAATTGGAAAAAAATTGTATTCTGCTATAGAAGATGGCAATTTTTTTGGAAAAAATGATTGTACTATACTATACAATATGAGCCTTGTCCAACTCAGCTAGGATAGTATCTGGCATGTTGCCAGATCCTTGTACAAAATGGTGGATATGATACTTGAGTCATGTGACCTTAGTGGAATCCATATGTCATCTACCTTATCTGTGGGAATGTCTTTCTATATATTGAATATTTCCTTATATGGGTGCTTATGTCAGCACAAAAATTTTGTGACCAAAAAAATTTGACAGTGTCAGACTGCTTAAAAATGTGATTATGAATTTTGGGAAGATGTTTGAAAGTTTGGATATACTACATTTGCAATAGTGATTTTTTTCAAAAAGTAAAACCAAGACCATGTATATATAGTTCTATGCCATTGATCTGTGGTCTTAGAATATTTTTTTTGTCAATGTTGCCAGATCCTTGTGCAAAATGGTGGAATGTGACATTTGAGTCACATGACTATAGTGGAAACTGTTTGTCTTCTACCTTACTACTTCATATGCCAAGCTGTGTGCAAGAAGCCCATTTGCATTGACTACGTGCCGACAGATGAAATGGCAGCAGACATGTTTACAAAGGCCCTCCCTTGACACAAGGTACTATACCTGAATGCACTGGTTGGGATGTGTTCTGCTTAAGGGGGGGTGTTGGAACTAGTGTGTGTAAGCATAGAATGTAGTAAGGTATTGTCAAGCCCCCGATACCAAGCTCCGGTTCACTCGGTAGTACCGACCGAACAACCCTTGCCTTTAGTCCCACACACCAGTGACAAGTCATCCCTCGCCAGTACATGGTCTCGGTCCGGTACATTCGGCTCATCATTTGGTTCACTGTCCTCATCTCACCCCCTCTAATCATTGACATTCATTCCCCTTCCTTCCCTGTAACCGATCCCCTTTGGGACATTTACTACTCGCCTATTATTCAGTTATGGCCCTATTGTTTTATATTCGGCCATTGTTCTATTTTCACTCACTCTTTTGTTCTCGATCACATTCATTGTTCTATTCTTGATCATTGTGGACAATACCTCCACATGATTCTTCATACCTTATTGTTCTCCATTCCTTGTGCCACTCTGTTCCACATCTCACTTATTAGCCTATATAAGTAGCCAATGTATGTAGATGGTTCTTCGTTCTGGAAATCAACTAGGTTTACGCCTTCTTGTCCTCCCTTCTCCTGTCCCAAGTCCTTTACCTGGGCCGACACTCTCGGCACTCTCCCAGGTATCCCTCTGTCCCAAATCGGTGGCACGCATGGGAAGTAGGGCGCAACGCACCAGCACGTTGAAGCCATGCCACTACTTCTAGCCTGCAGGGCTTGGCCTTTACCCGTCCGACCCCTTTGGCTTTCCCAAAGCCTGTCAGTATGTCCGAGGCCTGACAGTATTTCCAGAACCACACTACTTCCCGTGCCTTTTTACGATTATGCCTTCACGAATAACAGCGGCAACAAAATCAATGCTGCTATGTCCTTATACTCTCTTCAGTTAATTCCTTCCGTCATCTGATCAGGGTACCGAATATGCTCGATTGTATCAGCATCTGTTCACAGCTACCCCTTTAATGATTTTCCTATCTTCTTATTTGGAACCAGGTTCCTCGACATTTTCAGTTTCATGCCAACCTGGTGGCAATGCCCCATCCTTGGCATCCTATTTGATTTTCCATCTGGGACAATCTCTGTCCACCATCTGGGACAATCTCTGTCCACCATCCGGGACAATCTGTGTCCACCATCCAGGACAATCTCTGTCCACCATCCGGGACAATCTCTGTCCACCATCCATCCGGGACAATCTCTGTCCACCATCCGTCTGTCATGTACTAGATCCGTCTATCGGCAATATTCGGTCACAACTCGCTCACCCGCTATAATCCGTTGATTAACAGGGTATTGGGCAGTATTACGTTCCGTCAAGCCACTAGTGTTTCTAGGTGCATCCGATGGCCTCGGTCCAGTTGGCACTTGCCACTGCTCCAAAAGCCTCACCCAGGATCCTGTTCCGTCGCTGGAAGCTCTGCCAATAGCCCTAGTCAATGCAACTGCCTTGTGCACGCTTGTATACCAGAACGGCTGGCAAGTTTTTAGCTGGGACCTCTCGGTCAGCGTTGTCATTTGGCACATTTGGCCAAGGTCTCTTCCATCCGTCCCCATCCGTTCCCATTCATTCACTCCGTATATGCGCATTATATGCCCTTACAAGTCTTCCCTGTTCTTCTCGGCTAGAGGCCGACACCTTTAGTAGACGTTGGGATGTCTACCTAAAAGGGGGGGGTGGCAACTGGCTAGAAACCTTTCTAACTATGCAATCTCCCCTCCCGAAGACATCCCCTCCCAAAAAATTCCCCTCCATTCCTTCCGTTCCGACCTTAATTCCTTCCGTCCCCTCTGTTCCGACCTTAAATTCCTCTCCATCCTTCACTCCCTCCGTGCTTCCCCCATTTTTTTTCAGCTCTACTCCTTCTGTTATCCGCCCCCTTACCCGACTCCCCATCCTTTAGTCGATCCTTGGCCTCTTCCTGGCCCTCTCACATTTTTGGGACCTCCTGAATGCCCCTCCAGAATGAGAAACACCGAGTTCTCTATCCGACGGACACTTCAGAAAAGAAGCCCATCCGCTAGGCCACATGGCCACCATCTGCCCGCTCAATCCGTGGCTCTCCTTATGAGCCTTGTTCTCTACAACTCCCGAATCCCCTCCTCCCAGACCTTGGCAAAGTGCTAAGATCCCGATATGTCTGGCTGTGGAACTTCTACAGTCACTGCCCATCTGCTAGGCCATATGGCCATCATCTGTCCACCCAATTCACAGCCCTCCCTGGCCTCTTCCTCGGCTGTTCCAAGGCCTCCTTAACCTCATCATGGCTCTCCTTATGAGTCTACAAACATCCAAATCCCCTCCTCAGTTCCCCCTACTCCCAAATTTCTTTAGCCTATCCACCACCCTTCTGTCCTTTTAGACACCTCCTCAATCCGTTTCTTCGTGGCCTTCTCGGCCTCTTCAGTAGTAGCATCCTATTGCCTCCTGCTCGCATTTGCAAACTCCACTCTGCCTACCGGCTTCATGGGTTCAGCCGCTAGAGGGGGGATACTGTCAAGCCCCCGATACCAAGCTCCGGTTCACTCGGTAGTACCGACCGAACAACCCTTGCCTTTAGTCCCACACACCAGTGACAAGTCATCCCTCGCCAGTACATGGTCTCGGTCCGGTACATTCGGCTCATCATTTGGTTCACTGTCCTCATCTCACCCCCTCTAATCATTGACATTCATTCCCCTTCCTTCCCTGTAACCGATCCCCTTTGGGACATTTACTACTCGCCTATTATTCAGTCATGGCCCTATTGTTTTATATTCGGCCATTGTTCTATTTTCACTCACTCTTTTGTTCTCGATCACATTCATTGTTCTATTCTTGCCTACATTCTTTTATTCTATTCTTGATCATTGTGGACAATACCTCCACATGATTCTTCATACCTTATTGTTCTCCATTCCTTGTGCCACTCTGTTCCACATCTCACTTATTAGCCTATATAAGTAGCCAATGTATGTAGATGGTTCTTCGTTCTGGAAATCAACTAGGTTTACGCCTTCTTGTCCTCCCTTCTCCTGTCCCAAGTCCTTTACCTGGGCTGACACTCTCGGCACTCTCCCAGGTATCCCTCTGTCCCAAATCGGTGGCACGCATGGGAAGTAGGGCGCAACACACGAGCATGTTGAAGCCATGCCACTACTTCTAGCCTGCAGGGCTTGGAGTTTACCCGTCCGACCCCTTTGGCTTTCCCAAAGCCTGTCAGTATGTCCGAGGCCTGACAGGTATGGAGGTCCCGGCCATGTTTGACCGGGACTGTATATATGTCAGATGAGTAGATAGCAGCCCCTTAGTGAACCACCCGTTCACTAAGGTGCATATTCCTATTGTATGCCTAGACACACAAACACTAATTATCTTGTAGCCTTCTGTTGTTTAGGTATAGTAATAATATACTCACAGTGAACCATCCGTTCACTGAGCCTTCCATTGTTTAGCTACTGCGTATAATTGCTACAGGCCTAACCCATGCCATTCCCTATTTCTGCTGCCTATTTTCTGCTGTCCAATTGGACACCATATGTACCCCCAATTAACTGGTCCAAATCTCATCCCAATCTTCCACTAAGCATGCTTTCCCATTCACTTATTTACATCTGTTTGTCTTAACCCTGCTCCCCATTTCCTGATATGGAAGTACATCAAGATCCTTCCTAGATCCCACAGCACCTTTGTCACAAAGTTCATCTCATCTCCTATCCTTTCAATCCCCTTGTTATTGATGACTAATATTTGAAATATGTACTTGGTATATAATACATATGTAAATTAGTCATTCAGTAGTCAGAAAATTAACTAAGATTTGACTAAGGATATTCTTGCTCAACTCAAACCTCAGACCCCAAAGTTAGGGATACAATAAGACCTGGAGGTTACAGCAGATAAGCTAAAGCCAAACTCTACTCTGAACCTTGTGAAGTTACAACCTTACCAAGATATAACAAGAACCTTGCATTCTTAACAATTGGAAAGAATATTCTGACATATCATATCACTTAGGAATATTCTGTTAAAAGAATAACTCACAACCCTATCTTATCTCCTCTATTTGTTACCATTTGTGCTCACACTGTATAGTCAGCTGAGTTCAAAATCAGTGGTCCTTAGTCACTTACTTCAAACTCTAGGTACCATGTAGTTTTCTTAGAAGTTAGTGGACCTTAGCCACTTACTTCGAACTCTAGATTACTTGCTTTCATTGAGATACTAAGCCAGACGTACCAACATAACCTTAGCATTTCAACATATCCTTATGTCTATAATTGTTCTGAAGTGCTGTTCCCATTACTCAGCTTTGTCATCATCATCTGACACCCCCCCCTCAAGCACAATCCAATAACATCTTCTGTTGCAGTTTTTCCAACCACAGTTGATATAGTCTCTTTGCCATGTTTTCATCCATTGATATTGTCCCAATGTTTTTCACTTTCTGCTTCATGGTCACATAACATCACAACACAGCAACAAGGCCAAACAGAGCCAATATGTTGGTATATGTAAGAGAGGTTTTGTTAAGGTCTACATGTAAAATCAAGAAAACTATAATGTGATAATGGTTCTATGAGGATACAGCCAATTCATTTTGGGGACTCATTGGGACAATTATTTGACTGGGTATCAGACATACAGAAAATACACAATTCAGTACTTTATATTGCCCATCTTGGCCTTTATAAATGCTTCTACCCTCCTAGGCATACTTTCAATCAACTTCTGAAAGACCTCTGGCTCTATAGCATTTCACACCTCTGCCACTCTCTCCCAAATCTGTCAAAATCCTGTTGCTGGTGCTTCATAATTGTACAACTGCAATTTGATATGATACCAGAGATGTTTAATGGGATTAACTGGTGACTGTGGTGCCCAGTCTAGGAGAGTGATATCATTTTCTTCCATCCAGTTTCTGGTTGTTCTGGAGGTGTGTTTAGGGTCATTGTCCTACTGAAAAATGAAATCCCCCTCAGATTCCTCTATGCTGGGCAATCAAAATCTTCACATACTGCTTAGCATCTATCCTCCCCCTAATCTTAGCAAGTTTTTCCACACCATTCCAACCTATACACCCCTATACCATGATGCTCATACCTCTAAACTTCACAGTTCCTTGTACCTCCTGTGGGGTACATATATTCACTCTACCCCTGAGAGCATCAATCAATATTTTCTTGTTTTTTGGTGATTTCAATGTCAACCTGTGTGGAATTCATTTTAAAAATTTCTTGATTTTATTATTATTTTATTTCAAAATGTTCATGAGCTATTTCTATTTTTCTCTATATACTAGTCATGCATGCACATTGATTTGCTTCTGTTTAGTCCAATGCATATAGCTGGCTCCCTGGGAAAGGACTGGCAACTTGGCCCTCACCAAGCTAGCACTTAGGGGCCAGCTCAAGCATATATGCAAGTAAAACACTACCTTTTGAGGAAATGCCTCTACTCCTCTAAGGCCAAGATAATCATGAGCATCTCTTTATTATGGATCTTATAGTTCCTCTCCACCAATGAGAGACTCTTTGAGTAGAAGGCAATTGGATGCCATTTGCCATCTGTTAGGCAATTGCTATAAGAGGACCACTCCTGTAGCTAGGTCAGAACTGTCTGCTTCCACTTGGTAGGGTTGGCTGTTGTTGGCAAAACAGAGAATAGGTGTGGTTGTGAACCTTTTTTAAGTCCTTCTAAAGCTGCCTGTTCCATGTCACCCCAAAACCACTTCACATTCTTCCTTATGAGCTCAAACAATGGCCTGGCATGGTGCAAGAACCCTTTAATAAATCTTTGGTAGAAGTTAGCAAAGCCAAGGAAGGCCTGAACCTCCTTTCAGCTAGATGGGGTCAGCCAGCCTATAATGCCTGCTATATTGACTGGGTCCATCTCCACCTTCCCATGGGATATGATAATCCCCAGATACTTGATCTTTGTCCATTTGAATTTGCACTTTTCTGGCTGAAGGTACAGTTTGTATGCCCTAAGCCATTTAAGGACTCCTAGACAACCTGATGGTGCTCTTTGAGAGTGTCAGTGAAATACTTGGCCCCTCAAAGTTGAAAAATGAGTTCCAAAATGATAGGGAGGGGGGTAATGGTTCTTCACTGTCATCGCATTGAACACTCAGTAGTCCTGGACTATCCACAAGGGCCCATCCTTTTTCTTGATAAAGAATACCAGGCTTCCCATAGGAGACTTTGTGTCAGGGGACAACCCTCTCCGAATCCTGATCCAAGTCCGAGGCCCTATCTCGGACTCTCCCCAACTCTGAGGCTAGGAGACCCAGGTCTGAGGGACCACTGAGCGGGAGATAGGAATGATCTTAGCATGATAACTGGAACCCGGAATAAGTGCCCGAGCCTCGGACTTGGTACCAGGAAGTTGTCTCTACAGACTCTGATGTGTTGATTTGTAAGCTAGTGCACAGACCACTTACATAAAGGGTATCAAAGAGGTTCACCAGCAGTGGGATCCTTAGACTTTCCTCTTTGGATTCCCCCTGCTTAGGTGAGAGCCCCACATGTATTTAGATAGTAGTCATAATTAAACTTTGGATTCCCCCTGCTTAGCTCTCCTGTGAGATACCTCCAGTGGACGCTGAAGGGTTGCCCTTACACTTTGAGGGGCAGATGTGACACATGTAGAGATTCTCCTGTAGGAACTCATCTAGTTCCCACTGTTTGCTTGGGGAGAGGGGATACACCTTGCATACCAAGAGCTTTGTGCTAGGCTCCAATTCTATTCCATAGTCCCATGTCCTTGGCTTGGGAAGGGAGTCGAAGGATTCTTTCTCCAAGAGGTTGATGAAGTCCTGGAGATATGGTGGGATTGCCTCTCTTTCTTTTGGGGGAGTGCTCTGAAGGGCTTATTTGGCTAGTTTTTATGCTATGGTAGTTGTGCCAATGGTTGAGATCGGGACATTTGGTGGGGCCACAGTTGCAAAGAAGTGATACCCAGTTTGAGGAAGAGTTTGCCATCATTAGCACCTTCAACATTCTCAGGATCATCATCTGTCATGTGTGGCAAGGGGCCAGCTTGGAGGGCTTAGATTGCCATTTCTCCTTGGCATTCCTTCTGCAGTTTGACCCAGCAGGTGTAGCATTAAAGGGGGCACCTGTTTAACATAACCTTTTGCATTCATCAATTAACCTTGGGATTATGATCGCAGAGCCAAGGGTAGCTGAGGATCATCTTGTATTCATGACTAAAAATACTGCCTGTTCTGAGTGATCTTGGTACCATAAGCTGACATTGACCACATGTTGAATTGCTCCTCCTTTGTTCAGGGTACCATCAACATTGTACACTGGCACAGGGCAGGTCAAGGGGTGCATGGTTAGCCTCTCTGCCACTGTGAACCTGCGGCCTATGAATAGTCTGGTGGCTCTACTGTCTAAGAGCATTGTTATATCTTTGACCTTGACCATGTCAGTAGTCTGGATTTCTACCTTGAGGTTTAGTGAATTCGGGGTGGATCTACTATGTATTGCTTTAGGAGGCCCCATTCCCAGCATTTCAGTCTAGGAGGGTGGTATAGGGATTTTGGCACATCTGTCATGGGTGTGTTATTTTTGTTCATAACTGAGGATTCAATGTCTGAGTACTGGGTTGTATTTTCCATACCAGAGTCTATAAAATCCTCCAGTTCTGACTCCTTGTTCCCCCTGGTCTCAGTTGTCTTCCAAACTTCAGCAATGACTATCCAGTACTCCATCAACTCTTTGCACTTCTCAGATATTATGAAGTGTATGTCTGTCAAGCTTTGGTAATGCCGAGGATGCTGGTGGGGAGTGGCCAAGTCCTGTGGGCCAAAAGTAGTGGCTTTGGCTTCAACATACTCGTGCATTGTGCCCTACTTTCCGTGCGTGCCACCAATTTGGAACAGTGTCAAGCTTCGGGTACTGACGGACTTTGGTACTGCCGAGGGGTGCTGTCGAAAGGTTGGGCAGACTATGGCCAAGTCCTGCAGGCCAAGAGTAGTGGCGTTGGCTTCAACGTACTCGTGCGTTGCACCCTACTTGCCATGCATGCCACCGATTTGCAACAGACAGGTACTCGGGAGGATGCTGGTGATGCCGGCCCAAGTCAAGGACTTTAACAGAGGGGAAGAAGGTAGAAGGGCCTAAGCCTAGTCCATACCTAGAATGAGGAAATATGTACATGCATGCCCTACTTATATAGGTTAAGAAGCGACATGTGGAAT